>JAVYIG010016159.1:0-32460 GCA_035222895.1 Strongylocentrotus droebachiensis | reverse complement strand
TTTTTTCTTAAGTCAATAGTAAGTGAATGGGGAGCGACAGCTTAATTTTCCATGTAAAAAATGACCGTAACTTCCTTAATACTGAAGGTAAGGAAGTGAATTAGGTATCAAATGAAAGGTCTTCTGATGCTTTATCTGCTAAGGTATATCACAGGTAAAGTATACAAAATCTCAAAATTTTGTAACATCCCTAAACTTAGTTCTAAAAAGTTAGACCTAATTTCTATTTTTAGCGGTTTCATATCTGATACATTCAGCATATCCTTGAAAATTTGTCCTTGGCTAATAATATGAATCGGTTCCACTAACAAGCTTGACTGTCTGATGTGTTGAAGCTTTTTAGGCATCTTTTTCAGGATATTCTTTGTCAAAATTAAACTCCGTGTTGAAATTCTTGCAGCCGCATTTTAATTAAACTGTTGCTGCATATGAAGGAGGATGACATCATCTAGTATAGAATCTGAAGAAGAGCATTTTTCTGTAGCTCAACTCTGATCAAAATTTGTGTTCCTGGACCTGGTATGTGTACACAGAGGCAAAATTTGTATGCTATACTGAGTTGATGATGTGTTTAGTAAAGGCTAAACTCTAAAGCCAGATGAACTTTATTTTGCTGTCTTGTGAAATAAGCCAGTAGCCCCCACTCATTCACTCTACTTATCTTCACAAATATAAATACATGGTTACCGGTAAACAATTTAATAGTGTAAGAATTGCAAGTATATCAAAGGTAAAAAAAACTTACGTTTTTTTCCCTTTCATTTATTGTTTCATTATTGCAGGTAGGCAATTATGGCTTTAGCTCAACAGTCACTGGCACGAGTATCAACTGTATTCAAAAGATGTAGACTGCACATGTTTGGGAGGACAACAAACCCAACATACTTATTGAGGTGTTATCATCATCACCTTGGTAATCCTCTGGGCAGAAGAAGGAATGATTCAGTAAGACCATGGGAGCTATCTTCATTAGATGTGAAATCAAGCATGAAGCGGTGTTACTCTGCTGTTTGTCATCAAAGATCGGGAGCTGCAAGTGGGTGTCTGCAAATGTCACAGAGACAGGCTTCTCAAGTTTCTCAACCTCCATGGCAAGTAATGCCCTTTGGCAAACTTGACCAACCAAAGAAGAAAGATTTCAAAGAACCCACCTCTTCATCAGCTGTGTCTGTTCTGGATCTGGATGGCCATGCATTGTCATATCTTGAGAGGCTCCATGATGCAGAATCTCCTCCAGAAGTGTTGGCAGTCCTGCAAGAGGGTAGGAATGACCTTTCCATGGTGCATTATAGTCGGGCTCTTGGAAGACTCGCTGATATTTACCGTGACAAAAAGCAAGAGGAAGGGCTTGTAAGAAGTACCATGGCTCCTGTTTTATATGATCCAAGATTCAGGCACCTGTGCCATGTTGTCCTCCGACAGTCACGACACATGGAGAATGATTTATACATAGACACTCTAAAAGCGTTGCAGAGGTTGAAGATTCCTCTGAAGAGCAGCATGATGTATACATTTTTAGTGCAGGCTGAACAGCGTGTCAATACGTTCAATGCGGCAGAACTAGCCCAGTTTGCAGGTATCTTGAGCCTATATGATCATAAGAATCCAAGAGTGCAAGCTCTGGTGGATGCAGTTGGTATCTTGATACCCCGACACATTAATGATTTAAGGACCTTTCACCACACCCTGATCCTGATCAAAGTAGTGGGCACTTCACTGGATGGTGTGTCTCGAGGCAAACTAGCCAACTTGCTTCTTGCCATTCTAGCTGCAGATGAGGAGCGTTCTCTGGAGAACATTACTCAGGCTGTCCTAGCTCTTCATAAGATGGACTACAAAATAGATATCCTCCTGGAATTAGCGTGCCCAGTACTGACTCAGAAAATGAAAGATCTATCAGATTCTGATCTCCATAACCTACTGTGTGCTTTCAGTGGTCTCTGCCATGCTGATCAGGACTTCTTTGAAGCATCATCAGAGAGAATCCTAGAAGACATTAACAAGTGGAGTTCTCCTTGGTTGATCAATGTTGCTGAAGCATTCAGTGTCGTTAATATTGAAGCACCTTTTCTTCTTGACCGAATTATCAGGAGAGTGATGGATAATGGAGTGAAGGAGATTAGTCTGAAGGACATGACCAAACTCATCTGCAGCTTGAATGCTCTCGGCCATAGGTACAGTATTCTAGTGGCTTTGGAAGGATAATATCTAAGATGGAATAATAAAGTTCAGACCATATTAAGATGGTTGATTTGAAATCAAACAGGTTATAAAATATATATATTCTGTTATGATGGGCTTCTAATATGTGAAGTTTAATGGAGACCAGTGCAGTGACAAAACTTTTGAGAGATAGTTATTGAGATTTTTTTTTTTTTGTACCTCCTACCTAAGGAAAATTACACCATCTTCCTGAAAGATGTGTTATTCTGGTGTATCAGTTGGCATAATAACACAATACACCCAAAATATTTAACAAATTTTGTTTTTGTGTCCTTCTTTATTCTTTATTATTTTTCTTTCCTTTTTTTTTCTTCTTTCCAGACCCCCATCCAGCTGGGACTTTGAGAATTTTGTCACTATGGCTACAAGGTCATTGGTATCAGACACTTCTAGGTTACCATCTGCAGACTGCAGGACTGTGTTGTCTTTAGCTCACTCTCTAGCATCACTAGGCTACTTCCCTGCAGACCTCTGGGAGTTTATAACCAGTAGAAAGTTTGCCAACTGTTTCATGATGGTCAAAGGTGAGAGGTTTTACACTTTCATTTAGGAATTTCTTCTCATTTTGATAATAGTTGTAGTAATAATGTCTACTAAATTTTGATTTAATTCAATAAAAGAATAGGAACATAATGTCTACAGAACCTACTCTTTTTATATTCTCAGAAAACAAGTTGATGTTGTATATGTGTAGGACAGTTTATCGATCTACATAGAAGTGTTCTAAATATAAATGCTACCTTTGTCATTGATGTACAATGAACATGTTCGTTATGCGTCACCTTATTTATTTGTCCTTCCTATCATTCTCACTAATCCCTCTCTCTACTTCAAACTTTATGTTAATACGGATAGATATTTGTTGTTTGATAAATACCAACCCATTTTTATTTTTGTCTCTGTATTGTTTCCCCTTTAGATGGCAAAGAGTACAAGAAGATGATCAGTGATATCAAGATCCTAACTCAACAACTGAAAGACAGCCATCAGGATGCAGCCACCATGTGGGCTGACAGCATACAGAAGTTACTACCTCTGCAATGATATCAGCTTGATGCAAGATGCTGTACCACAGCTTACTAAATGGATAAGAGAACAGACAGTCTTTAAATTAGAGCTCCGAAAGTACTCTGGAAACAGTAAAAGAGCTCTGTTTGATAAATAAAAGTAATATTTGGACAGCAATGCAAGTAAAATACAATTTGAGTATATCGCATCCAAAGAGAGCTTTCATGAAAAAAGGAAATATTTTTACTTTGCTTTACCTATTAGCTACACTGGCTTACTTGTTAATTTACTATACAACAACAAAAAAGAGGCACAACAATTAACCACAGGTGTACTTGATGAATGAATTACAAAATGTCAGTCTTATCATCACCAAAGATGAAACCAAAATATCAATATTTCTTGATTCTGTTCATCATTTATTAGAAGTAATATATTTACTTGGATCAACTCCATAGCATGGATACTTACCAAGAACAAGCACTTATGCATCGTGTAGTCATCATGATTTCCATCAGTGTACTATCTTTGTTTTTTCAGCGTTACAGGACTGTCCAATTTTATTTGCTGGGCAACCATTTTTTAAATTTAGGCAAGCCTGAGATAGTTTGTGACCGCCTTTTTTTTCTGGACTTTTAGAGAAGGTGCGGTCTCATCTGGCGCCCCTTCTAGTTTAGTTTTAGGTATGGTACCTCCATGTTCTAATACATCGTCGCCTGGGTGGCAGAAGGGCGTTAGCTTGAATTTCAGGTCAAAACTGAAACATTAAGCAGAAGGGCGTTAGCACTAAATCACCACAAACTTTTATAAAACTGACTTATTACCAAAAAAAAAAATTGTGGCCGTGTTTTACTATAACATTTCTATTACTCTTTGAAGTTTTAAACCAATTTTCCGGACGGGAAGCAGTTTAAATATAAAACAAATTTTTAGATGCTAATAATTCCAAAAGTAGTTTTCGAGTCGCCCGCGCGCTAACGCCCTTCTGCCAGCCGGCCGACGACATGTCCATTACTTTTGTCAATGTACAGGTTTGGTGCAAAGGTTAGATGCTTTCTGTCTGTAAGAGGTTTCCATGATACATTATTATTGTGTATGTGGAAGATGTCAGAGTATTGTGGTTTCGATTTAGCATGGAGTCCAGTATCATTATTGTGCCAGTTATTTTCCTATACATTGTAAAACAATGTATGTAGCTATACGATTCTTCCCTTGGAAATAAATGCTGCAGAATTAACATACTTTTATCTTCAATATGTATTGATGACATTTTTAGGCCACTCACCCTCTCACAATCCCAAAATCGTAAACAAATAAATGTTATAACAAAAATGGTTTGGCTAATCCTTTGTCCTTTTTATATGGATGTGGGGTTTAGGAAACATTATTTGGTTATTATTTGTGATGATTGTGCACATCATGTACAACTTGTGCTTAAATGTAAAGACCAGTTTTGGAAACGCCCCCCTCTCAAAAAATGAAATGGAAGCTCTTATTACCAATCATGTGAAAGAATATGTTTTGACTTATACGTGATGATACAAATTTTTGCAGAGAAGCCCCCTACTTATTGATACATTTGGTAAATTAGTGTATCTATTTGGACCTGATAGATATAACGCATGTGTGCGTAGTCCCTTATACATCTTTCTGTGTACGGTGCTTGTAACTTTACCAAGACTGGGCCAAATTTCTTATCATTTTGATGATTCCAAAACATTGCAGTACACACCAATACTTATATGCTAGATGATCAACCTTTTCTGATTGATTCCACAACGTTTCTTTCACAATGCAATCGCATGACCAGAAGTGATCTTTATCTTTAATATCATGTTTGACAAAATCTCACTCTTTATCATGCTGAAAGGGTTTGTCTGAAAAAAATTAACAAACTGAAAGAAAAATGGCAGCCATCAATTAACAAGACATGTTAAAAATTATGTTATCATATGTGCTAATCAGTATACATGTATTACTAGAGCTAAAATCTAGAGCATGTGTAATATATTTGCTCATTTTAAATTACGAGATGGGGTTCTTCAGTATGTGTTCCATTAAATTCAGAAGTGGACCAACACAAAAAGAGCTAAAAGACAAAATTCCTGTCTTAGGTTTGTTTAAATTAGAATCGTTTCTAAACAATGTGTAAACAGCATTTGCTTTGCTATTATATAGTGTATATAGTTTATGCCTTCATGGTCTCTTGGTGTTTCTTTTACACCTACATGTCGGCGATTAAAAGGAATTGAGCTTTAAAAGTTTTCTTGCATTTTACAATTTCTAAACATAGCATTCAAATCGGGAAATGCCTGTGGAATGTGGACACTTGTAAATGTATAATATTGATCTATTAATAATACACAATCAGTCACAAAAAGACATAAGAAACATGTTTTCTTCAGTTGTGATATAGTATTTATTGCCTTCAACGAACCACATGTTCAAATCTGGCAGTCTCTATCGCACATAGGGCCTGGTATGCAACATCAATACATGTAACTACCAATGACCATTTCAAAATATCCACACATTTTTCAACCACACATGCACATGCTTTAAAATAGAGCTTTTTGTCTACACATATACATACACATTCCTTTCCTATAATACCTTGCTTGCTTGATGGAACACTGATTTCTTGGATGTGCCAAAGCAGAAACTTTTGGGGGAAACAATTGACTTACTATTATATTCCATATTCCATTTAGTACTACTTTAAAATAGCACACATTACAATGTTTATGGGACATGTAGGAAATATGATCTACCCTCAAAAGAAAACATGGACAAAATGCAAAACGGATAGTTAAGATATCAATAAAAAGAAATTTGAATTCTGCAAATTATCCCATGTCAAATTTGCTTTACAGTAAATCAAGTTCAAAGTTCCTGATCATAGAGGTTACAAATATTTCAGTCTACGTTCCTGGTGAGATGAATGATTCTAGATTCTTCTTTTCGAATATTAAAAGAGCTTAGAGCTAGCATGTTAACCAAGGTAGGTAGGTGGATGGACAAGTACTTGATAAAATTAATGACAGTAATAACAAAACATGGTGGATCATATCCTTATAAATAACACAATAAACGGCGGGCAAAAAAAAAAAATAATAATAAAAACTTTGGCACTACACAAAAAGAACAAGAGTCGTTTCTCAGACCAATCCATGGTCTATCTATTTTCTCTTCAGGATCACTGCAAAAAAAAAAAGAATGACGTCTATGATACTTGTCCAATGCTCACAGAACTGTGCTGTTTCAACAGTGATATACATAGCTTAACAATAAACTACATTTAGAATGCTACGTTTGTGCTGATATATGTATTTCCAATACTGTTCCATATTATAGGGGTACAACATTTTTAGGATGAAATCGTTCATAATAGTTGTACAAGGGATAAATATTGAAGTGATGAAGACATTGGTATAATCTTATATAAGGTACCATACATCAAATAGGTTAACATCTCTATGAGACAAGTACCCTTTTCTCCATTCTTCACAAAGAATTGAAAATCAAATCAAATCCTACACACAGCATTACAATATTGAGTACACTCTTCTGATTCATACTGTATTGGATGATTGCTCAAGCAGTAAATGCAGACCAGTTGAACAATATATGTAACCCTGTATGAAACCTAGTAATAATTGCATTCGGACACATACATGTGCAACAAATATCTTTAGATTCCTTTGGACAACCACCACTTAACAGATACTAAAATATTTCAATCTGCAACACATTAAAACAATTGATTAATCAACTATTGTTGTGATAGATTAGGACTGTAGAGCAAGAGGATAAAATCTGCATACAAATTCTTTGGATTTGCCCATCTATCTTTGGTGTCTCTTTACGCGTATATGATGCGCATGGTGTTGGTGAAGCCCGCACCAGATCGCCATCCAGTCACCACGATAACTGGGGTGTTGTCTTGGAAAAACTTTCTGCCTTTGCCGATCTCTACGGCGAACTTGACGCGATTGTCGATATCCTCTGACCAGTTGAGGTCCTTCTCCTCTGCCGGGTAGGGGTAGAGGAGGGGGAAGCATCCTCGGTGGAGATGGATCTGGCGAGCAATGACCTGGTCACGGGTCACGGCCAGGATTGGGGCAAGAGGACGGAAGCGAGAAATCATGTGGGCAGACCTGGATGAAAAGAAGGAAAACAAGACAGTGTTTGATTAGGTTGAGATATCTTTAAAAGAATTAAAAACAAGTATGTTTTATTATACAAATAAAACATATTAGTGAATATGCACTGCACGCAGGTTAAATTAGCAGTAGGATAATGAACAAGACTTGTACAGTTCATTGTCCGTCTCGTAGTGATTGAACCAAGTGCAGTGCATATCACTAATGCACCAGCTAAAAACATATTAGCTGTTTGAAGATGGGTCAATAATATGAGTATAAAGTCAAGAAATTGACGGTTGTATTCACTGTGCATATGGTAAAAATTAATGCACGCACACATGACCTATTTCGGAGCTTCTCATTGGCTACATTCTTGAACCCATTTTATAATACTTATTTTTCCCAAAATTGACAAGAATACAACTAACTAATAATGCTTCCAGCTTCATTCTCTCTGAAATTCATCATATGGTCTGGGTCCTGATTGATTGCTATTTTGCAATTGACCAATAGTCTACATATAATCAACTGATTGAGCAATCAATCAATGTACGTGTACAATCATTTGCTAAGCATTGAGCTGTGGGAACTGGTCATTTTTTCTTTGAATATTCAGTGGTCAAGATTCATGAAAAACTTTCTGGTCTTACAGTAATAGTTACCTTTTGTCATCACACATGTTATTCATATGTTTCAATTTAAACTCTCTAATGAGTCCTCAGATGCTAAATTAGTACTACATCCATTTAAACACCATGGTTCATATATATGAAACCCAACACTTTCACGTCTTATGACGTCTTCTGCACTTTACCGTTAAACTGCAAAGATTCTTTGATTTAGTTACGAGTTGTCATGTTGTTTGTTAAGAACCAGAGGGGCGGAATCTCTGTGCTTAAGTATATGAGTTGACACCATTTTGGCTCTAAACAGATGATATGACCATCAATCTCTTCTATTGTTCCTTACCTTCCGGTCTTGGTGAGCACAATAATAGCACCAGCCAAGCATTTGTAGGATGCTTCAACAGCTGCGATGGCTACAGTGAGACCAGCGCTGGTTGGCATATCAACTTCCCTGGTCAACTCTTCAAACTGCTGCCTGTGGAACACGGCAGCCTCTGCTTCTCGAGAGATCTAGGAAGACAATAAAGGGTTCGTTATAAAGGGTTCCTCAGGCCTCGAATTACATCAAATTTGGGTCAAGGCCACTTTTTTGAGAGGGCACAAATCCACTGAAAGGGGCACAAATCTATCCTAAGGGGGCACTAAGGCCAAGGTGGAAAGTGTGCGTAAAATCACCTCACGCCGTTTTCATGGTGGGGGGGGGGGGGATTTGCTCCCCACCCCCCAAAAAAAATGCTCACTACCCCTACCCCCCCCCCCCCCCCCCAAATGAGCGAATTATCGGCCGGCGCGATTTTCAAATTTTCGGGAGCCAAAAAAAGTAGTGCTTACTAACCCCCTCCCCCTCCTTATTAACAGGCTGGCTGTTTCGCCCCTAAATATTCTCCCACGAATTGGGCCCCCTCCCCTGCCACCGGCTGGATCCGCCCGTGGGGTGGGTGGAGGGTGGGGTGGGTGGAGGGAGTGGGGAGTTTCCCCCTTTAACGTTTCATTGAATTATTAGAGAAAGAAGACGATTCGTTGTACCGTTCTCGACTCTTTATCCTTTTCTGAATTCCACGGGAAGCGCGGAAGCTTAGACGTTTTTAATAAATTATTAGAGACAGTAGATGATTCGTTGTACCGTTCTCGACTATTAATCCTTTTCTGAAATCATTTCCCACCCCTCCCGCGCGAAGCGCAGAAGCTATGACGTTTTAATTAAAACGTATGGAAAAGGAAGAATATTCGATGTACCATTATCTCATTAACTCTTAATCCTTTTCTGATTTAATTCCCGACCCTCCTCCCGAGAAAAATCCAAGTTTTTCACTGATTAAAAAGTCTGAAAACGCACCAAAAAAGGTCACAACGCGAAGTAAAGATGTTGAACCAACGATGGGTAAACAAAACTTCCCGATATTGATTGGTCCAAATAAAAAGGATGGAGATGGATTGAAAAACTAAGCCCGAGTCATTACGGTTTTTGTGCCAAACGTTTCAGTCATGTCGATGAACATATGCTTTCATATCTCCGTATCGGCAGTGAAGTCCCGCCAAGGCAATGAAGTCTCGCCGATAATTATTGTTTTTAGATCTCCGTAGGGGCAACAAAGTCTTGCCGATACTTATTGTTTTGAGATCTCCCTAGGGGCAACAATTCTTGCCGATAATTATTGTTTTGAGATCTCCGTAGGGGCAACGGAGTCTTGACGATAATTATTGTTTTTAGATCTCCGGAGGGGCAACAAAGTCTTGCCGATAATTATTGTTTTTAGAGCTCCGTACGGGCAACAAAACCCTGCCGATAAATATTGTTTTTAGACCTCCATAGGGGCAACAAAGTCTTGCCAATAATTATTGTTTTTAGAGCTCCGTACGGGCAACAAAACCCTGCCGATAATTATTGTTCTTAGAGCTCTGTAGGGGCAGCGAAGGCATGCCAATAATTATTGTTTTTAGATCTACGTAGGGGCAACAAAACCTTGCCGACATATGGAAACGTTGTATCATCCGCTCAATCTGACTTGCGTGCATAGAACAAATAAGCATTTTTCCATGAAAAAGTGAAGTTTTCTAAAATGTGCGTTTCTTTCCAGCATTGGGGCGCACGGAAGTCACTC
Source organism: Strongylocentrotus droebachiensis (assembly GCA_035222895.1). NCBI lineage: Eukaryota > Metazoa > Echinodermata > Echinoidea > Camarodonta > Strongylocentrotidae > Strongylocentrotus > Strongylocentrotus droebachiensis. The sequence continues at coordinate 22,356 of JAVYIG010016159.1, read as the reverse complement.
GGGTAACATTTCATAAAGTATAATACAAAAAGACCATATGCAAATTTTCTGTACTTTTGTCGGAAAAAATACATTTATCCATCTCTTTTTGCGTTGGAGAAGAGCAAATAGCAAGTTTCAATCACACTTTGGCCGCTCTCGCTAGCTCTCACTCGTTTCACTGTGGTCAAGCGACTTTGGGGCAAGCGGTTAATGAAAATACTAATCGTTAGCCTTCTTCTGGTATTAAACTTGTTTTGATTGATTGAATAATTTTTTCGGAATAATGGAAACAAAAAGGCTCGCCCAATAACTTATCAGCGTCTGAATTGACCTTGTGACCTTGAATTCCCTGATGCAAGCGCTCTAATGACGTCATCTTCGCTAAATCGGCGTCTTTTATCGTAAAATCTGACACTTTCACAATGTTTATACATCTTTTTTTTTAACTATTAGTAAGATTTAACTTTTTGTTCTGATATCAGTGGAGTTTTGGGTGTTATTTAATGAGTTATTTTAAAATAAGAGCCATTTTACTGTTTTAATTTACTGGATCGTACCATTCAAGTCGCAGGGTAGAAAGATGCATTTTCCAACCGCGCCAAATTTAATTTACATTTCGACATTCTGTTAAATGGGTTCGTGTTGTTAAGAATCCACTGCTTTCTGCTCCAACAAACGTCCACATGCGGAGTCGTTTATCTACTAAATTATTCAAATTTATGGATGCTTCCTAGCTTCCCAGGTGTTTGTGTAGCTGTTTTAGCATTTCATTCACCTGCTATCATTCTTTGTACTCCAATTGCCAGAACGCAAATTTCATTTTGGTTTATAGTTTCATCGGAGTCGTTTATCAACTATGTATTCAAATGTATGAATGCTTCCTCCCCAGGTGTTTGTGGTGTTTATGCATTTCATTCACCTGTTATTATTCTTTGTACTCCAATTGTTAGAATACAAAATGCATTTTGGTTTTATAGTTTCATGCAATAAGTAAGTCAATAAAAGAGTATGTTCTGCATAATAAAAACAATGTGTGTCCCTATTGTACAATGTAATGTGTCCCCTCATTTTGTAATAGTTAATTTACCCATTCACATAATGGAACTACCTGCCCGATGAAGCCAGTGGCCTGTGACCCCTGAGCACTCAACACCGTGTTGGAGTCAGCTTGTGATCAACTTCTTTTATGAGACAAATACAAGAAAACGTTTCCATATGAATTATTGTTTTTAGATCCCCGTATGGGCAACAAAACCTTGCCGATTATTATTGTTTTTAGAGCTCCGTAGGGGGCAACAAAACTTTGCCGATTATTATCGTTTTTAGAGCTCCGTAGGGGCAACAAAACCTTGCTGATTATTTCTTTTTTAGATCTCCGTAGGGGCAACAAAGTCTTGCCGATAATTATTGTTCTTAGAGCTCCGTTGGGGCAGCGAAGGCATGCCAATAATTATTGTTTTATAGAGCTCCGTAGGGGCAACAAAACCTTGCCGATTATTATTGTTTTAAGATCTCCGTAGGGGCAACAAAACCTTGCCGAGTATTATTGTTTTTAGATCTCCGTAGGGGGAACAAAACCTTGCCGACAATTATTGTTTTTAGATCTCCGTAGGGGCAACAAAACCTTGCCGATTATTATTGTTTTAAGATCTCCGTAGGGGCAACAAAACCTTGCCGAGTATTATTGTTTTTAGATCTCCGTAGGGGGAACAAAACCTTGCCGAGTATTATTGATTTTAGAGCTCCGTAGGGGCAACAAAACCTTGCCGATACTTATTGTTTTTAGAGCTCCGTAGGGGCAACAAAACCTTGCCGAGTATTATTGTTTTTAGATCTCCGTAGGGGGAACAAAACCTTGCCGAGTATTATTGATTTTAGAGCTCCGTAGGGGCAACAAAACCTTGCCGATACTTATTGTTTTTAGAGCTCCGTAGGGGCAACAAAACCTTGCCGAGTATTATTGTTTTTAGAGCTCCGTAGGGGGCAACAAAACTTTGCCGATTATTATCGTTTTTAGAGCTCCGTAGGGGCAACAAAACCTTGCTGATTATTTCTTTTTTAGATCTCCGTAGGGGCAACAAAGTCTTGCCGATAATTATTGTTCTTAGAGCTCCGTTGGGGCAGCGAAGGCATGCCAATAATTATTGTTTTATAGAGCTCCGTAGGGGCAACAAAACCTTGCCGATTATTATTGTTTTAAGATCTCCGTAGGGGCAACAAAACCTTGCCGAGTATTATTGTTTTTAGATCTCCATAGGGGGAACAAAACCTTGGCGAGTATTATTGTTTTTAGAGCTCCGTAGGGGGGAACAAAACCTTGCGGATTATTATTGTTTTAAGATCTCCGTAGGGGCAACAAAACCAGCCGATTATTATCGTTTTTAGAGCTCCGTAGGGGCAACAAAACCTTGCTGAGTATTATTGTTTTTAGAGCTCCGTAGGGGCAACAAAACCTTGCCGAGTATTATTGTTTTTAGAGCTCCGTAGGGGGAACAAAACCTTGCCGACAATTATTGTTTTTAGATCTCCGTAGGGGCAACAAAACCTTGCCGATTATTATTGTTTTAAGATCTCCGTAGGGGCAACAAAACCTTGCCGATTATTATTGTTTTTAGATCTCCGTAGGGGGAACAAAACCTTGCCGATTATTATTGTTTTAAGATCTCCGTAGGGGCAACAAAACCTTGCCGAGTATTATTGTTTTTAGATCTCCGTAGGGGGAACAAAACCTTGCCGAGTATTATTGATTTTAGAGCTCCGTAGGGGCAACAAAACCTTGCCGATACTTATTGTTTTTAGAGCTCCGTAGGGGCAACAAAACCTTGCCGAGTATTATTGTTTTTAGAGCTCTGTAGAGGGAACAAAACCTTGCTGAGTATTATTGTTTTTAGATCTCAGTAGGGGCAATGAAGTCTTTTTGAACATTACAAGTCGGGGTTGACTTATGATGACTATAATGTCGGCAAAACTTTTGTGGATTAAAGTATTGTGGCCATAAACGGTTTGATTTTGAAAAGGGCATTCCGGCCAGTGAGAGGGGCATGGCGGCAAATTGCCGATTGCCGGCGGGTAATTCGAGCCCTGGGTCCTATAACTTTTTATAAGATGATGACGTGGATCCTAATCAAAAGATTGGTTGAAAGCATACATGTGACCAGGCATTTATTTTGCCTAACGCGTAATTTGGATAATGACCGGTCGTTATCCAATTCTTATAAAACGAATACCGTATTTGCCGGCGATATGGCCGCACCACCGCAAAGGCCGCACCACAACTTTGACATTTCAAAGAGGGAAAAAAAAAAAGGAAAAAACTGACAAAACAAAATAATCGTAATTTTCTCGTAAGACACAATTTTTTTTTTTACAAACTGATACCAAATTCATCAATATTCTTATAATTTACCGGAAGTTTAGCTAAAAAAGTGATCGCAGGCAGATTTGGTGACCGATATACCCCTATCACAATGTACGGTGTAATGCGAAATTGCATGAAATGGCGACTTCGGATGGATGCTTCGCGGCAGCTTCGTTAAACAGTCCCTTCCTTTATTTTTGCAATGCATTGGCACGAACTTAGATCAAGATCTATCGGCAAATGTTGTTTTAGGAAGTTTTCGTCTTCATGTCAACAATGCAAGATAAAATTGTCGGTAAGATGTGTGGAAATGTCCTGTACCAGAGTGGTATAGTTATTTTACCGTTCGTAGTCCCATATGTGCAAATTCGTGCTGGTTCTGACTTCATTTTTTTTTTTTTTACTCTTTCGCCGCAAAGGCCGCAGCTCGATTTTTTGATATTTTCTCTTCCAAAAATACTGCGGCCTTTACGCCGGCAAATACATTAATACACATCATTTTGTTCGAGCATTAGTAAAATGACCCACATTCGGTACCTTAAAAAAAGTCCAAAAGCCCTCAGCTACTACCACGGGAGTGTTAGACTGTTCCAAAGGTACCCTGTGTGGGTAATTTTTACTAATGCCCTCACTGCTGTGTATTATTTGTATACTAATGACTGGTCATCAGCAACTTTTGTGACATGCCAGTTCACCTCTGTTGACTCTAGATCTATGAATTCGGGATGAGGATAATTAATCAAATGACATCACCGTTTTATAGAACAACTAATACATGGCTTACGTTCAGGCATTTGTCTAATTATCCACCTTCATTATCTTCAAACAGGATCAAACACCCATGGCTGCCGCTTCAAGTGTCTGGACTGTCCCAATAGTACAGCCTGTGTGGCTGTTTCTTAATAATGGCACACGCTGTATTTATATCCTATATCAACCTGACCCGGAGTGTAAATGGCAAACCCATGATAGATTACTTTTTATACTGGGTGCATGATCCTAAATTATGTGATGGAATATGGGTTAAATGGCTTGATCCAAATTTTTATCTTCCCATGAATGTTCATTAAGGACAATATATTTATTTCATATATGTGTATATACTGTATGAATATGTAAATTGGGTACAAACATAAATAATTCACTTACCTTGTGCATCATGCTGACAGCTTCCACTGGGTATTTACCCTTTGCTGTCTCTCCTGACAACATAACACAGTCTGCTCCATCAAGCACAGCATTGGCGACATCGCTAGTCTCTGCCCTAGTTGGACGGGGGTTGTTCACCATGCTCTCCAACATCTACATATATGTACACAAAAATAAATCATGAAATCGCAATCTATAATTCAAATACGTTGCACATTTAGCAGTATTTATACACAAGTACTAGCTTTACTCTGGGTTTTCATAGGTAGATTTCAGTCCATCGATATAAGTAATGCCAATAGTCAACCTCCTAACCCTGTAAAGTTACCATAATTCTCTTCAACATGAACAAACAAAATGCAAAACAGGAATTCAATTTCTGGAATCACTTTCTTCATTCTTATTGTTACAGAATTCCAGACCGAAGACAGTCACACTTGGCACTCCATACATAAATGGACTAAGTTAAACCAGACTTAATTTGGTCAACCTTCATCTAGTCAATATCTTTAAAGATGAAAAACAGGAAGGCACTTTGTAATGTATTGCCACATAGTTACCCTTTAAACCTAGGCCCTGTTTCATAAAAAAATGTTACCAATAGCAAAATGCAAATAATTTGTATAAGCTACTGAAATCCTTGCAATTGATTGGCTGTGAGCAGATTTGTCAACTGTAGCAGTTGTTATTGAAAACAAGTTTTATGAATCATGGTCCAGAAATTAACTCCATGAAACAGTAATGTAATGATAGGGTTAATATTAAGAATTTTCTAAGATTAGAAATATTTACTTGGAAGTTTCATGCTTACTGTGGACCACGGTATATATACAAACATTAACAATCAAGGGTATATATACAAACATTAACAATCAAGGCTATCCATCTACATTGGATTTACATGTAAGAACATCTATATCTGTACAGCGCTTAGAGATGGTATTTTGTATTAAGCGCTATATAAATCCTACATACCGGTAGTGATCTATAATGTGCTGGTACTTCACCTACCACTCAACCCTGTAAAAGATCCTTTAAAATATCCATGTACCGGTATTTGATATGTAATTTCCTCAACCAGTAAATATATGGTGAACATCTTCTCTCACCTTTATTTTTTCTCTTATGATCCTGGTAAATTTGTGGTTTTTGTTCATTATGATGTTCAGAAGGGATCTATTCAAGTAGGGTGCACATGTATGCCTTGACACACACTTCTTCATTAGAAGGTGCACATTTTTTTCTTCTCTTTTGGTTGCAGTATTTTATTATAAAAATGTAAATCCTTTTCTACTTTTAATTCTGCTATGCCGTTGGGACTTAGATAAATATTACACTGTATCCTGGATCACCTGAGCAGCACAGATGACTGGTTTTACTGGTTTGCCCACCTTGTTGCATCTACTGACCATTATCTTCTGAACCCCCAAAAAAGTTTTCCAGTGGAATCTCGATACCAAGTTCACCAAGGTCAACCATGATTATTAGTTTCTTAAAGGCCTACTGTACTACTTGCTCCCTCCATATAGAAAACAATGCCTAATCGGTGACCGTTGGTCCCCCGTGATCCTCTTTTTCTTATGTAAATTGAGAGCTGAGTTGATGAGGTAGCCACCTGTCAGTGACCACGCTGTGTGGTCTAATCCCTCATGGCCAAACTAGTACAGACGGCCTTTAAATCATTACTAAGAAAAAAGTCACATTACATTCTGTCTCACCTGAGTAGCACAGATGACTGATTTGCCAATCTTGTTGCATCTACTATCATCATCTTCTGAAGCAGAAAAACATTTTCCTGTTGGATCTCGATACCAAGTTCACTGAGGGCAACCATGATTATTAGTTTCTTAAATCATTACCAAGAAAAAAGTCACATTGAATATCCTGTCTCACCTGAGTAGCACAGATGACTGATTTGCCAATCTTGTTGCATCTACTGATCATCATCTTCTGAGCTAGGAAGACCTTCTCAGGTGGGATCTCAATACCAAGGTCACCACGGGCAACCATGATACCATCACTCGCTTCCAAGATCTCGTCAAATCTAGAGGAATGGAGGCAAAGAAAGGCATTTATAAGCAGGGCTCAACACTAAGTTTTTTTTCAGAGCAAGTCCGAAGTGAGATTTTAGGGGTCAGCATACTTAAAGGCCCTCTGTGAAGATACCAAGTTAGATTTTAGGGGCTTCTATGTACCAAATCAGTTTTGAAATTCGTATTAATTCCCAACATAAGCATATGTAAAAAGACACTACAAAGATTTATAATACAAAACAGAACAAAATGAATTTTTGTAGCTTTTGTCACATGGGATTTGACCCTAAAACTTAATCTAATATCTCTTTTACATATAAAACAAGTGGTATGTTTTCCTATTGGCAGAAATGCATAGTCAGTGCCTCCACACTCTCTCACCTTATACTTGTAGTAATTCAAATTACAATTGATTTCAGCTTGCATCGTCAAAAACCTAGATTGTATATTAGGCAACAAGCATTTTTTCCTGCAACTTTGATAAAAACTACTCATACAATAATTTCACAACTCAAAACTCAATCAGGAAGAATTAAATTTGAATATGCCATTTCTAATCCTAAATCAATGTTGTTTTTGTGTGTGTTTTGTTGTTGTTGGAGAGGGGGGGGGTATCTAGTTGTTTCAGGTCAATAGGTGTGCAATGGTTTTCTTACCACACCATTTCATGAGTGGCAAAATAGTACCATGGCTTCACCTCGAGTTTTCATTTAGATTTACTTACTTGGCTACACCTTCCTGGTTCTCAATCTTACTGATGATCTTGATGTGAGCTCCTTGCTCACCTAACACCTCTCTCACCTGATGAACATCGGTAGCCTTACGTATGAAGGATGCAAACACCATCTCGACCTGACACACGAGAACAACGGTACAGTCATTAAAGATAAAGTTGAGTTCTGGTCATGCGATTGCATTGTGAAAGAAACGGTGTGGAATCGATCAGAAAAGGTTAATCATCTTGCATATAAGTATTGGTATGAACTGCAAGGTTCTGGAATCATCAAAATGATAAAAAATTTGGCACAGTCTTTGCAAAGTTACAAGCACTGTACACAGAAAGATGTATATGGGACTACACAAACATCGTTACATGCCATATTTAAAATATTAAGGCATTTGAAGAGCCGTGCTCTTCAGGAATCATTTTGTATCTGATGTTCTTCCACACAGGCATAATAACAATAACACTCACAAATAATTTGTTCACCTCTTCCCAGAACTCAACCTTCTCTTTAACTTGTTATATGTCACACAAATAATCTCCCAGTGTCATGGGATAGATATACTGATGATTTCAAGATTATTTAACTGCTCACAGTGCACGATTAATCTATACCAGTGTTAAAGTGGTCATGCTGATCAAGACTGGAAAGTGTAATGTTGCAAAGCAGTTGTGTTGCATAAAGCAATCCTTCCATCAACTGGCACCTATTGTTTTGTGCAACATTGCATGTGTGGCAATGGAGCGACAATGTAGAGAGGCAGAGAAAGCAACCAAAGTGTTAAAATCTGATGGACAGCCCCCATTCCCACATCCTGAGCTTGCCTTGCAGAGCAGTGTTGTGCATTTATAAGCAATGAATAATTTGAAACTTCCACCTGCATTTTCACTTTGGAGTACAATGCACTTACCCCATGTTCTAGACCGAATCTGAGATCACCCTTGTCTTTCTCTGAGAGTGCAGGCAAATCTACCTCAGCATTGGGTAGGTTCACCCCCTTCCTGCTGCCTAGCATACCTCCATTGATAATTTTGCAGTCAAGGTAGTCAGTACCTGTTCACACAAATACATTTTTATTTTATTTAAAAAAAAAAGATAGATTGGATCTATCAGTTTATAGGATATGGCTTTCTACTTCACTAGCATTAGTCGTCATTCTTCATTCAAATGCACCGATAATTGAGAATAGATTTTCAATATCGCTGCAGATGTATAATTTACTTTTCCTATCAGGTTTTCTTCCAGAAGCTGTAAAATTGGACTCCTGGCACCTGGTTTGACATTATAGACTCTGGCCATGTGTGTACACACGGGACAATCAACAGCTTAGTTACACATTTCTCTTGTATTGGGTAGAAAAATTATCCATATTGTGAGGTGACTTATATTTGTCAAAAATAGGCAGAATATTTTCCTTATTCTGTGAAAGTCCCAAACTAAAACCCATCATATGATGAAGTTTTAGTTATCAGGGATGGCCGAGAGTCAGGGCGAAAAACACATGTGAGGCAGAAATTACAGTTGAGGAGTTTATTACTGCAAACTCAAACACATTTACAAGGATGGATAAGAGAGAATGTCTTGCAAATCAGAGAGGCAAGATAGTAGAGCAGGCATTATAACTGACTAAGAAGATAGAATAACATAAATGGAGACCATTTCTAAACTGGTTTTCTCTCTATCTATTTTGTTGATTACTCTCTCTTCAAACACTACTATGACAGGCCTGTCACATAACTGACACAATTAACTCTCGACAGCTCACAAGTCTCACTCTTAACTGCTAAGGTTTTCATTCTTAACTGACAGATTCCTCACTCCTAACTGCCTAAGACATGAATGGAGTCTGTCTTATATACCCCTTCCAAACACAAGCTTCTCTGTTCGAGGAGATAGAGAGAGACCAGTCATGAAGGTCACAAGTAAGACACTTGTCACGCTGCGGAGTATATAGGGAGAAGGGCATCATTGATCACATAAAACAGAGAGCTTAAAGTCACATTGAGAGAGAGAGGACACAAGGACAGGAGAAAGTCAAGAGAAGAAGCAAGCACAAGGGGCCGAATGACAGTGCAAGGTTGAAATGAGAGTTAAGGCCAAACAAGAGCGAATGGAAAGAATGAGAGCTCTGAAAGTCAAGGCAAAGTCAAAGTGAGAAGAGACAGAGGGAAAGTCCTGAAAGTGAATTTGAGGTCAAAGTGAGGAGAGCATAGAGTAGAAAGGGTTATGTGAAGGTCATAGAAAGAGAAGTAGGAGAGGTCAGGTCCATGGAGAGAGTATGAGAAACCTCATGAAAGTCAGGAAGACAAAGCAAGAGGAGTGAAGAAAGAACTCTGCTGTATTCAAAGCAATTGAGATTTGGCTAGCCGAATTTGTAATTTGAAATAGCGATAGCAAGACAGCCTTTACATAGACTAGTACAATAATCATGGATTTTTTTAAAGTAGACTCAAGCATGGAATAAAATATATACCTGATATTACATCAATATCCGAACCAAACTGCGTGACAATATTTACAGCTATAAAAGATATTATTACGTACACACAATAGTAGAGAGCCAACCAGCTTTGGGTTACTGTCTGGAATCACTGTGTATCAAGGGTGACATTGTTACAGGTGCTTCCAGGTCAGCCTCTGTGTGACCCAGGTTTCACAAATCAATCAAACCCATGTGTGACAGGGTCTTAATGCATGGCACTACTACTTTTTCGAACTCACCAATTGCAGTTACTGCAAGCGCAATCAAGCCGTCATCGACAAAGATGGTGCCTCCGACATCCAGGACCTTCCTCATGTTTGCGTAGTCAACGTAGATCTTCTCTGCAGTGCCTGACTCAGCATCAGCCTTGTTAAGACTGAGACGGAGAATCTTTCCAGTTTCTAGCTTGACTTCTGCTGATCCTCCCTGGGTCAAATCAAGAATAGCAATTCATCTTTTCAACTTTGGTTGTCACGAGTCAAATTTTAGACAATGAAACTGAAAGTCAGAAAGTTTGCACTTCCAAATTATGTTCATTAGGAATTTTAACATATTACAGCTTTACAAGATTGGATTGTGCAAGTTAAATGTTTTCCTCCACTTTACGAACACATTGAAGCAAAACCCAACGGTGTTCAGTCTACAAAAATATTGATTTTATTGTGCAAAATGAAGGCATTCACCTTGATTGGCACTGTCTTACAATAAAAATGAATACAAAAGATGCAAACGTACATAACTATTATGTGAACCAGACAAAAAACTGAACATGGAAAAATAATTTCTTTTAATCTCTGGAAGACATTCCCTCATATAAAACTCAAATCTTAGAATTGCTCCAAATTTATTCCACGCTATCACACTTATTTAATATAAAGCATGCAAGGAATAAGGATTATCCTAAATGAGTGAGGAAAGCAAGAAAAAAAAAAGATTTTTAGAAAATGTTGTGTACGGTATGCCCTACGGTCATCACTATCCTGAGTGATTAAGTCACATTACGGTATACAGTATACCTGCAAGATGACATGACACGGACACAACATGGACTGGTACCAATTCGCATTAGATTTGCAGAGTAATGCATCAGCTTCAACATGTTTCACTGAAAATTCCTCCAGACAAGTGAGGGCTTGCAATTAATAATAATAATAATAATAATAATGATAGTGAGTTCTTGTAAAGCGCTGGTCTCTGTCAAACATGACATTCCTGGCGCTCCAAAATTATTACCCCAGCTTTAGCATGGCTGCCATTATGGCACTCTAGTCTAGTTTCAAGGAATTAATTCCTACCAGATACGTAGATACCAAATATGTAGATTAATGTCTTGCAAAAGGGATGTTACCTGACATTATCTCGTAAAGTGGATTACGGTAATGATAGATGATACTTACACCTGCCAAAAGTCCAGTTCTGATCTCTGGTCCCTTTGTGTCCAGAGCTACAGCGATGCTGCACGTACGCACCTGGGTGAGACGCCTCTCAGCTTCACGAACATTCTTGATTGTCTCTGCATGGTACTACAGGATCACACCAAAAAAAATAGGATAAGGTTATTGACAGCTACATGAGACCATGGGGGCGTTTCACAAAACTTGTCATCAGTGACAAATGACAGTTTTTGTTATAAGCTACTGAAATCCTTGCTTCTGATTGGTTATCAGCAGATTTGTCATTGATTTCTGTCATTTGTCATTGAAAAAAGGCTTTGTGAAACGCCCTCCTGGTTTTCTGTGGAGCATGCAGGGAGTGTTGTTGGTCTCCCCTAATCTACATGTAAATGTATCTATATTAAACTTTCAAAAATTTATTCAAGTACATGCATATCAATTCTTTACAGATGGTGACTTCTGCATATGCTGTGGAATGCATTACATCACCCTTACTGATACAATACCAATGATGTAACATGATCATTTTCCAGTCACTCAACTTGTATCTGCAAAAATGTCTAAGTAGGTGAGATCTGCCTACATCATACCTACACAGCTACATATATAACTCAATTGTAATATTGGTTTTACCTGCATTTAAATACAATATATCAAATATACAAACAAACAAAATTGAACCTTCTCTTTCTTACCTCATGTGACCCATGTGAAAAGTTCATACGAGCGATGTTCATGCCATTCTTGATCATATCCATCAGAGTGTCAACGCTACGAGAAACAGGTCCTGAAAAGAAGAAATGCAACCTTACTTAAAATCCAATTAATGTATTAAGTAAGTTTATTATTAAATTGTTTTAAGGATAATGAAATGTGAGATTTAAAAATCAAAATTCTTGAATAACAAAGACTGCTCTTCCACAGATAAGGGTTGCAAGAAAAGTCTACTTATTTGCACAAAAATATGATTGATTGACTGATTGACTGAATCAACAACAAAATAACAAAATGTTTGCAAATCATGTTTTACAAAATGTACATAAAAATGTTACAGAAATGAAACATAACAAAAACTGGTAAATTTTAACAAAATTACCCCATGTGGAAGCATCTAAAAAAAACACACTTAACTTTGAATTACAATGGATGACCTTCCAGCCAAAAAAGACATCTGAAACCAAAGCCTACGTCCATGATAAAGAAATTTGTACAACAATTAATAACAACAATTGTCATCATGGACCATACCAATAGTGCAGACGATTCCAGAGTTGCGCACATTGCCTGGACGAGATTCAATGTGAAGCTTGCTGCAGTGGTCCAAGAATGTGTTGGCTGTGGCGACCTTGTACTGAGCCAATTGAAAGTAATGCTCGCTGTCATGCTCATCCTCCGCTACGTGGGGGCGCTTGGAAGCCATGATGATCGGAGATGATATCTACCTGGAAAAAAGCAACAAGAAACACAAAATCAAAGGGTGCATTTAATGCATGGTTTCGGTTGAGGATCTCTAATAATTCAACTTAAGGACACTAAAAGGAAGAAAGACTACAGAGCAGCCTTTAATGATCTTTGGATATCATGCAAATCTTCCTGTCAAACTTACTACATCACAAGTTTTTGTACACATAATAATAAGTCCCTGAAGGTACTAGTATACCTGCATACATGCCAACATTTGAAAATCAGAAATCTGTACAAATTATGCTATTTTCAAAAAAAAGAGGAACAATCCTAACTCCCCTATTCAATACTACAGACAAATTTGTACAGGAAGAGGAACACCTGCATTAAAATGATAATTATCTTCTCCCAAAAAGAGGAATGTTCCTCTTTAATCTGAACAGTTGGCATGTACAGGTATGTACCTGACAAGATAACAGTCAAGTAAGGCAACTGAGAAATTTCCACACTGTACGCACAAACATGTCTCATGAAATACTTCATTAAAACTCTTACACTCAGACACAAAGTCATAAATAGAAACCTCAATTCATCACAGCATATTTGAACATATTTCCTTACTGCACATCTTTACACTTAAAATACATGTACCTCAGAAAGACAACCAGGCAAGATTATGAAATGTCTTTCAAATTTCAATCAAATCATTACCTTTCCAGCGGAAGAAAACCTGAGAATGAGAGAGGCAGCTGTAGCAAACATAGAAACTACTTAAAATATCAAACCAGTGTGTAAATAGCTCATCTGGAAGGACATACAGTGGTGTGTCCAATGAACCTTTGACCTGTCACATGAATGTCTGATAGCTTAATTTCAATTATGGCAGGCAGCTAAGCATTAACCCTAATAAGGCCGGGCTATTTGAAGTCTTACTACGGCCGGGGGGGGGGCCATTATGGCCCCCCCCTAAGATCTCGGCCGTGAAACGGCCGATCTCCGTGAAAATTTGCACGCATGTCAAGTGAAGTGTATAGAACAATATGATAATTTCAATTTTTTGAAAAAAATCCCTCATTTGCATATTTATGGTAATTTATGCAAATAACGTCATAAAATCACATTTTTACCCATAAATCCTATATTATTCATATTTAAGCATTCTTTTTCACTACATATATTCATTAGACCATTTGGAACAATAATACGACAAAAAAAATTGGAAGAGCTAGCTTATTCCTTATGTAATCTCTTGTTTTGATAATTTCTTATGTATTTCATTGTTTTTTTAACTTATTTATGTTATTGTTTTTTTTTTTTTTTCATTTCTTCCTACAATTCAACTATTTTGACTCCCAAAACAACCACCTAAACTTTAAACAAGACCCAATAACCAATGTTTGATCTATTTTTAGGAAAAATGACATTTCCATATGTTTTGTACACAAATCACAAAAATGAGCGATTTTCGGGCTGACATGCAAAGACAAAAGGTCACGTGACCTTGTAACTATAGGTCCGATTTTTTTTTTTTTTTTTTTTAAAGATGCGCAAGACTCTAAAGAAAAAAGTCAGCGAGCGGCGAGGCGCCATCCATATGCGTTCTCGAACAATCATAAAAATTGTGGAGGGGGGGGCCATAATGGCCCCCCCCGGCCTTATTAGGGTTAATGTACCAGTATGCAAACAATTGCCTTGGCCAATCATTTATTTTTAATTTGACTTCAAGGTAGTTTGAGCCATTTGCAGATAGAGCAGTGGGTATCAACATTGTGCAAAAAAACCTGAACAATAGAATTAGACTATTAGAGTACCCACACAATAGAATTCAAGATCAGAGGACAAGAGCAATAAACTATGTTTTACATGTAGCTTTATAGAAGATGTCCTCTGTCTACAGGCCAGAGTAAGAGATAAATAATACAAATTCTTGTGACAAATGTTGTTTGTTTATTTTGTTTTTCTACCAAAGAGTTTGTTGATGTTGTTGCTATTGTTTTCCAAAGCTCTTTCGTTTTCACAAAGGTAGATCGATACCTACTCCTGTACAAACTGTACGTTTCACTGCAATATGCAATGATCTACATAAATCTGTTTCATTCTGCTGGGAGGTACCGGTACAGTAGGCTGCCTGGTCAACGGCCCATCATTTATGATGCAGTTTGAACTTGCAATGTTTGTATGTACCTCTAAATTACAGAAATACAGCTTGACAACCAACATGACCTTTAGAATAAGTCAACAATGTAACTCGATTAGACTCCAACTTTTGAACTGGCAAATTGCATTTTTCAAGGACCATCATATCCTTCAAACTTCCTTTCACTCACATGACTGGCACACCTTTTCTGTCATTTTTAAAGGCTACAATAAGTACATATACATGTATAGTGAAAAGAAAGAGTAAATTATTTTTCAGAGGTATAACAGCATGGATACAGGATAGATTTACAATTATGCTGTCTTATAAAAAATAGCCGAGATGGGAGGGAAAGATGGCTATAACAGTGTACACATCATATAAAAATACATACAGTATTTATGCTACTGCTATCAATGCGTCTAGACTGAATTTTCCGTCTCTTTCGTTCGTTAGCCTCTTATTGGGGTAGGGTCGGCCGGCTCTCTCTTTAGAGACGGAAGCCGTCTATACACATGTCCTTGCTAACGCCACGACCAGTTCTGGTCGTAGCGTTTTGCCCCCAAAATCCCCCAAAATGTCATTTTACCTCATGCGTTGATTATTTAAAATTAGGAGAAGGTTTTACTACCTCGGTTCCACTTACCAACTTGACTGTATAATCCGTTTAATGGTCCCTTTTAAGGAAATTACGGGTCTAAATTGACAGCCGTGTTGAAAATCTTGCAAGGTGTGTTAAACTCTCGCTGCCGGAGTCATCTAAATCAATCTCATCCCTTCTAGTCTACGCCGAAGGCAAAATGATTATGAAAGAAAAACTGTGCGCCATCTACACGTTCGTAATGGCGTTATCACAGTTTTTCCTTCATAATCATTTTGCCTTCGGCGTAGACTAGAAGGGATGAGATTGATTTAGATGACTCCGGCAGCGAGAGTTTAACACACCTTGCAAGATTTTCAACACGGCTGTCAATTTAGACCCGTAATTTCCTTAAAAGGGACCATTAAACGGATTATACAGTCAAGTTGGTAAGTGGAACCGAGGTAGTAAAACCTTCTCCTAATTTTAAATAATCAATGCATGAGGTAAAATGACATTTTGGGGGATTTTGGGGGCAAAACGCTACGACCAGAACTGGTCGTGGCGTTAGCAAGGACATGTGTATAGACGGCTTCCGTCTCTAAAGAGAGAGCCGGCCGACCCTACCCCAATAAGAGGCTAACGAACGAAAGAGACGGAAAATTCGGTCTATCAATGCGTCTAGTGGAAAAATAGTTTCATTAGTTCATCTAGTGAAAAAATACTTTCATAAGTTGATCACACATTGAGAGAACTCTCTTTGTCTTATTCTTGTGTTCGAGCAGAGCAGAGGTTTCTAATTTTACTTGAGTGTTAATCCTCTTGTCCGAGAATCAGAGTTCTCCAGGTCATCAATTTGGTGTACTACGATCTTGAATATCTGTGTCTGATGGGGTTTATTCCTACATGTATCTTGCCGTGTAAAAAGTTACAATGCTGCGAACCAAGACATTATTTAAAAGAACTTTCTTTCAAGGATTACATCGCTTTTAACAGTAGATTCAATGCAAGTTTTCAAAATTAAATTTTGCTGAAAATCTTAGATCGAATAAATTTTAATTTAATTGGTTACACTTACAGCCTCACGATAATCTTATTCTTTCTCTTCTGAAGGGAGGAAAAAAATGAACAAATAGTGAAATACATATGCAACTGGAATGGCACATCTTCAAACAATTAGATCTAGGGTCTACATGTACATTCATCAACCTTGCACGTTCGTCATGTTTATCTTGTGCAGGTTTTACGAGTTTGGTACAATTGGAACTTCCAATTACCAGTAATAACACAAGGGATGTGAATTGAATTTCACGTACATAAAGATTTTGGGTCGCTCTGATTATGGGGTTCCCCCGGAAGTCGTTAGTTCCATTCCTAAGGCCTTATTTTGTTCATTAGATCAAGGCCTATTGTGTTGGGCATGTCTTATTGTTGGGTGATTTCTCCTATGGCAGTACCGCCTACCGTACCGGCTTCTGCCAGTTCTGGCCAACTTTATTTTACTACAAATCCAATGCAGACAAAGTTTACTGTGGATAAAAGCAGTAGATCTATAATGTATTTTCACCTTACACTTCATGATTTCGTGATTATAATACTTACCGCTAAATTTCAGCAAAGAAAGTCAATGACAAAGGTTGATGTTCAGATGGTCTCACTGTCTCAGTCTTTAGCTCTCTCTGCATGCACGAATTCAACGCGTGTATAAGCGGCCGGGCGCGCGACCCTGGGAATGCAAAACTCGCACCATCGACCTGCACTGCACCGGAGCTGCACCGGTAACGCCATGCACAGAACATGCACGTACACCGCGTACCGATGACAGGCGAGGCCAGCTGACTACGCATCCGGCCATTTAAAAACTATAGAGCTTATTGTCACAAGATGGGGCTATACTTCTTCGCTCGCTGGAAGAGCATGGATCTGTCGAAAGTGGACAAGATATTATATCAGTGCATATAAGATCGAATTACAAGCTTTAGGTCTATTTTCATACATTCACTTTCACTTATTTCGGTGTAGTCTAAAGGTAACCAATTTTACAAAAATCAAGAAAATACCCCTTATGCGTCCAAAAATGTAAATGTACATCGGCATCCATGTTTGTTATTGATCACCATAATTCAGTATATGTAATATAATTTTGAAAGCACAAAAACTTCTTATTCAATGAAACTTTGACTAAACAGTTATCAAGTATCCTCAATCATGTGAGTAAAATTTTAGGTCACAAAGTCAAGGTTAAAGGTCTTCTCAGGCCAACAAACTTTGGCATCAACATCAAAATTTAATCAAAGGGTAAGATTTTGATTTTGTATCATATCATTTTGAAGGTATGAGTTCATGAAACTTGAACATAAGGGTTAGCAAGTATCACCAATAATGTGATTAGTCTTTTAGGTGACAAAGTCAAGGTCAAATTTCATTTCAGGTCTGCAAACTTAGACTTTGTTGTGACATCAACATCACGATTTTGAATTTTTAGCATAATTACAAAAGTGTTTTGTTCAATTCCATGAAACTTGTAGGCCTATACCCAAGGGTTCGATCGGCCTACTACTAAGTATCACAAATTCCAAGTCACAAAGTATAGATCAAAGGGCATTTTAGGTCAGTAGACTTGTGTTTTCACAATTTATTATGAGAATTAATAAATTAAATTGTTGTTATTCGTTCATATTTCATTTAAGTTACCGATCTTGGTACAAATAATAGTAAATAATTCTTCTGATGATTCTTAGTCAATATTCACTTCAAAACGCTGATTTTAATCACAAGATTTCATTTTGGGGGGCCTGCTAATGGGTCACCCTGTCTCAATGTCCCAACCTCAATGTTTCATCATATCGAATTTTGTTATGCTGGCAAGACCACCAAGGGCGTTTCCCTTGTTTCATTCCCATGATTTCCATTTTTTGTTGGTAAAATGACGCACACTCTCTAGCAAAAACTAACCAGTACATTAGCCCAAGAAAGTTTGTCCTTTTTCACCAAGTAAGTTAATTGTAGGTGCTAATAATTAAAATTTACAAAAAGTTCCCTTATGGCGCTGCCGGCTGCCCTTTCCTCCACTTTAAAAAAAAAATGTTCACAACACTGCAATAACGGAGATCTAGCCTGCAAGGACCATGCTTACAATACAAACATGTACGGATGAATCGAGCTGTAGCTGAATAGATGATTTCAAAATATGTTAGGCAATGAAAGTCATAAGTTTAGGCCTAATTAAACCACCTACGGAGGGAGGGGAGAGAGAGAGAGAGAGAGAGAGAGAGAGGGGTACGTTGGAAAGGGCCGAGAAATAGACAAAGAGAGAGTATATACACAGGAGCGTTGGAGCTATAGTTCCAAAATGGGGGAGGGGGGGGGGGGGCGGACACTACAAAGGGATATCTCAAGGCGAAAATATACCGTTTTTTAGACATTGGTATATACCCTATATATTGTGATTATGTTATCAGGGATGATTTCAATTTTTTTTTCTTCTGTCAGTTATACATCATACAAATTACAAGATATTGCTTAAGCATCATACTTTGGGTGTGATGGTCTGAATATTCATTTGCGAGCGAGCGAAGCGAGCGAGGAAAAAAATGAAGATTTGTGAGGGCATCCCCCAAAAAAAGCTAAAAATCACGTGTTTTTAAATGGGTTTTTTCCCGGGGGGCCCGCCTCCCCCCCCCCCCCCCTCTGGATCCGCCACTGTCGAAGCCCTTTCTATGCTCCTGGATGTCGGTCAGCCTCAGTTAGTTAGCATTAGTCCCTGGACACAGCCTAACTGTCAAGCGGTATCATTCTGTACATGTTGCTCAAGTTGACTATACCCATGGAATACCAGGGAAGTGATTATTCGTCAACCAATAAAGGCCATGACCTGCAAGGGCCACCAAACAATTACTATCAAGAGGAGTTCTTCGTGAGATTATAGTAGGCCTATTCAGCTGGAAACAATCTTGTCAACCCCCCCCCCCCCCCCCTTTAATTACTAAGCTTGTATCTCTCGGAAATACAGCCTCTTATCCCTGTATATAGTCAGCAATGTTTGTATATTAAATTTGTTTGTTTGGGGTGTTTGGCTGCTTGTTGTTGGGGTTTTATGATTTGCGATGAAATTAAGTATATTGTGACCTCCAAAAAATATTTGGTAGTCTTTCTGTAGATTTGGAGAGAATAATTATTATGTGGTTCGAAACGAACCAACATAATGCAATAAATTATGACGAAACATGTCTCATTACACGTAACTGACTGAAATATCTAGTGAAATTCTTCATGATATATATGCACATAGTTTTCTCATCTTACTCTTCGCTTGCTAGTTAGTATATAAACGGGCCTAATCTTTCTAAAATCTGTCAGATGATAATTTGGTTACAAAGAATGCATTATATGCATATAAGGCATAACTTCAATATCATAGCAATGAAATTGTCAGAAAATAAAGTGTCGAGGATAGTTAATCGTCCGGCAAAAATACAATTTTTAAAAACTCACTTGTCGTCAATAATTTAAGTCATCTTAGTTTGATATAAAAAAAAAAGACCAACAGTTGAGGCGGAGGATGAGTTCCCCCATTGAGGTATAACTTTGACGGGCACTATAGAACGATTGAGCGAATTTGAGTCTATACGCACTTCCGGGTGGACCATCTTCCTCTTTTTTGCTCATTTTCCCATTCTCCCTGCATGCCTATTTCTGTCTTTTCTCGCTTGTTTTGGTTTACCACTGTAATGAGGAAGGCGGGGCACGTGCCCTTTGTAACTATACGCCAATGACCGACATCATTACGATTTCAATGTTACCAGCAAAACTGGTAAGCAACTTTTATTATTCGGCCGAAGAGCATGGCTGGTCTGTGTTTTTTATTACGAAGAATAAAAAATTTCGGTAGCCTAAAATAATATGTCAATTATTTTGCTCGCTGGCTTCGTTCGGCCCCCCCCCCCCCCCTCTTCCAAAAAAAAAAAACTGAAAATCTTGATTTTCGGGCAAACGGTTCACAGAGGAAATTGTTGTGCCCATAATAGCATTATACATACAATATATAGCGCAAACATGAGGGGAAAGCGTAAGTTGACATTTTCATTATCGGATTGCAATTCATCGGAAAGGTGTTTTTGACAATTTTAGGCTATATTATCTGAAGAAAGACGATCTTCAGAGTGACATCGCAATTAACTACATTACATTATAGTGGGGGCTGTTAGGGATATTTTGGTGCAGATTCTTCTAAAAGCACCAAATTTGGCCCAGAGGTAATACGATTTCTGCCGGACGCCAAGAAGGGCGCCCTCTGGGACTGCCATATTGGGCAAATCCAAAACGGCCGCCATCTGATTGTTACAGGTCATAGTTTCGAAAGGAAATGGGCTAGTATGATAAAAGTTTATATGTTTAAGGGGTTTTTCGGGGTCAGAGAATTTGATTATGATGTTCTTTTATCGATTTGAAATCTCCTCGGGGCTGTCATGCTGGTCATATTGGCCAAATAAAAAATCGGGCCGCCATCCGAGTTAAAGGTCAAGCGTAGTTTCAAAAGGAAAAGGACCAGTATGATAAAAGTTGATGAATTCATGGGGTTTCCGGGGTCGGATAATGATTATGATGTTCTTTTATCAATAAGCGAGTTCTTATATAATTGCATGCATCATACTGCTCGTGCGCCAAAATCGGGAACGAACTTTTCCAAAGGTCACATGAACATAAAGAGAGCCGAGAGAGGAACTTGTTTGTGTGCTGGCCTTTCCTTTGTGAATGATCACATCTGACACATTTCTGAATGTCGGATTTGGTTCTTTATAGTAAACTTTACTTGGAATCTGGTCATCGGTAGAGTATTATCGGCATTATCGTGATCCTAGTCCCCAGGGACTCGGATCCACGGACATTTTTTACTCTGAAAAAACATTTCCTAACTTCCAAAATTGTTATCACCAATAATATTGATGGATTATTACTTTATTTAGTCAAGCCAATTTATCTAGTATAGGCCTATTAAAGTCCTTCACTATCTAAAATAAAGCAAACTATAATTTGAATTTATTTAGTCAAGCATTGATTAGGCTGAATTAATGAATATTATATTTCACATTGCCTTGAACGATTATTGAAGACAAAATATAACTTTCATTAAATTTTGTTTTAAATGATATTACTGATTTATTTAGTCAAGCCAATTTATCTAGTAGGCCTATTAAGAGAAACACTATAAAACTGTCTATAAATATATTCTTCGTGGTGCGAGTCCCCCTTGCGTGTTTAGATCATCAAATTTCCCATAGGAGGGGACTAATTCGTGAGAAAATATTTAACGGCGACTCAGCCAGCCGGGGAATAAGCAATTTTTTTAAATTAACTATTTATTATTGTTATTATTATTATTGCCAGTGGAGGGGGGGGGGCGGGCCCCTCGCCCCCCCTCCCCGTGGATCCGCGCCTGCTCTTGTACACGTCATGTGATTACTGACTGAACTAAAGGTTTATAATTATGATTGCAGCATGAGCTAATTCAAGCATTTTGTGTGCCAATATCTTAAAAAGAGAGTGCAATCGCCGAAATTTATTGTAATGGTATGTTAATTGATAACGTAGACATTAAAGTTTCTCTTCGAATTCTACGATTTTGTAAGAGCTACTAAGCTTTTGTTTTTAGCGCTCCTAAATAAGCGATAATATGAGTAGTCGTAATAGTAGCGTTTCAAAGTTTAAAAATTCAATCAAAACTGTCTAGGTTAGTGTAAATATCAAAATACTTCTTTGTTATTCAACGATTATTTTTAATGATTCTTAATGGTTAATTTAATGTTATATATCATTGAGTTTTAAATGGGGCCAAACTTGACTTGTTACATAACAATGTAAGAGAGAAAGAGAGGTTATCTCTAAAATGAAATGAAAGGACTCTTGAAAGTAAACTAGCCCTTTCATAAGTTTCATTTCATTTTTTTGAAATAAACTCTAATCCATCCCTTGATACATGTATTTAAATTGCGCTGCTCCTATGTTTTTTTCACATTCTCCCTGATCTACAGTGTGACTCAAAAAAAACTTTACACCTAGAAAAATGCTAATAATTTTAAGAATCATTTATGAAAAGTAAATTATTATACACC
>JAVYIG010016158.1:0-32467 GCA_035222895.1 Strongylocentrotus droebachiensis | reverse complement strand
ACGATGCGCTCATTCGAGTTATTAAAAAAAGGGGGAAGTTATTCACAGGGGAAGGGGCACTTGTTACAAAGGAAATGGGGGCACTAGTCAAAATATAAGACTTAAGAGGCACAACTCAGATTTGAATTAGGCAAATTATCAAAGGTGAAAGGGATATTTATTACGAAGGGAAATGGGAACTTGTCGAAGGAAAAGAGACACTTGTCAAAATAAAAGGGGCAGCTATAAGAGGTGAAAAGGGGTAAGGGCACTTTTACAAATTAATATGGGCACTTTTCAAAGATAAAGAGGCGCTGTTCATATGTAAAAAGGGGGCACATTCCGAGTACTTGAAAGAGTGGGGGCACTGTGCCCCCTTGCCCCCCCCCCCCCCCTGCTTCCCTTCCTCCCGGAGAGGGCTGCCTCTGAATCTGGCGCTCTCCAAAATAAAGATGTCAGAAACATACAGGTATTTGCTCGATATGTTGGCCTTGATCTTCTGCACAATTATTATTGTAGGCCAGCTGACGTATCATGGTGCGCTTGTCATGCTCGCCTTGCACTCTCTGCATGCTCGTACGAAACTCCCCGTACTCGATCTAATCTCTCGTTAATATCATCGGCAACTCGGCATGACTTGCAGCACGATCGTCGTGCTCGTACTCCACTCTTGGAAACTCGAATAGCACTCGCGTATACTTGAAGTTGGCGATTTGTATGAGTTAGCAGGGCTCCTACTTAGCCGAGTTGTACTGAAGAGTACAGTGCAAGCTTGTTACGAGTAATGCGAGTATTTTACGAGTATAAGCGAGTTCACCTCGAGTTACAACGGGTCAGTGAAAATTTTGAACATGTTCAACATTTTTGAACTGCTCGCGACTTCGAGGAGAGCCGTGGAATGTTATAAAAAGTTACGCTGAGCCATACCGAGTTGTCGAAGAGCTATTCGAGTGTTATTGCGAGTGTCTTTTTGAGGCAACTTACACAACTCGCCACAACTCGCCAATACAACTCGGCTAAGCGGGAGCCCTGCTTTAAGCAGGGCTCCCACTTAGCCGAGTTGGAGCCTCGAGTTGTGGCGAGCTGGCGCAATCTTATGGCAAGCAGTTTTATCATTAAAACATATTTCTTGATATCAAGAATTCAATTCTTGATATCACGAAATCGAATTCTTGATATCAACAATTACCATTGCTTTACAACGTAAAATTATTTCTTGATATCAAGATTTGATTTCTTGATATCAATTAATAATAAAACGGCTTACCATAAGATCGTGCCAGCTCGCCACAACTTGAGGTTCCAGCTCGGCTAAGTGGAAACCCTGCTTAAGAGTGCAACCGTGCAGCGAATCAAGGAAGGCAACCAAAGTGATAATCAAGGTTCGACTTTTACTCTTTACACTTATAGAAGAAAGGGTAAATAAGGAACACACCAAACGTAATACAAAAAATATTATATCACAATCATACCTGGGCTAGGCTGCACTGAAATCTTCTTTCGATCATGTAAGTCCTGCTGGTTAGGTAGATATTGACCTGTAGGAGATTCACAATGTATTCTTTATTTCTTCTACGATAGCATATGCAGGAACACTCTAGAAATAAGAACTGGATTTTAGTAGGGTCCAATAATAAAAATGAAGGAGAGAAGTAACTCAAATGATGATGATAATGACTTTAAAAGAAAAGGTAGTATTAATTGATTTAAGTTATCGTTGCTTGAATTTAACTCATTTAAGCCCAGTGATAATTAAAGCATCAACACTTATTATAGGCAAACACATTATTTCCAGAGTAAATGCTGGACAAGTTTAACACACGTACATAACAGGTGAATCAGTATTAATAGAGGTATATAGGTAATGTGGCAGTAGAAGTAGTAGCAACAGCCGTAGTACGAGTAGTTATAGAAGAAGAAGTAGAAGTAGGCCTAGTAGACAATGTTAGTAATAGTAGTGGTAGTAGTATAGGTTTAGTAGTAGTAGTAGTAGTAGAACTAGTCGAGTATCTTTAATAGTATAGTAAGCAGTATTGGAAGTAGTAGTATCGGTAGTTGTAGTTGTAATTGTAGTAGAAGTGGTAGAATAATTTTAGTAGTAGTAGTAGTACAACTATTAAAGTTGTAGTAGTAGTAAAAGAAGTAGTATTGGTAGTAGTACTGGTAGCAGTTGTATTAATAGTAGTAGTACAAGAAGTAGTATAGTAGTAGTACTAGTAGTAGTAGTAGTATTAGTAGTAGTAGTAGTATCAGTAGTAGTAGTAGTATCGGAGTATTAGTAGCAGTCAGGCGCGGTAGTAATAGTAAGAATGGCAGCATTTTAATATGGTCATTAATGTAATCATAAATTAGTGTTCCGGAACGATGTAACATGTCAAAATAATAATTTCCTCGACTTATGCGGCTAAGGGCCGACAATCCATGAAGAGTTTTCCCGCTTGATTTTTTGTTTAGGGGATGCATCTGGTTACTTGTAACCTATACGCACATTGCCTACAACGGTTTGTTATTGAAAATCATTTGGAAAAGACGTTCACTTTGAAATATTGTGAGCAAGATAATAAACAGCTTGATTCCAAGCATGAAACTTTTTTACCATGACAATATTGGCAGTATTATAGAACCAATATATACATGTATTGTTATGAACTCGGTGTAATTCAAGCAAAATTTTACCTTCAGAAAGTCTATCACCTAAATCATCAAGTCGTAATTCATGGAGTTTGCTTGCTAGTATGGATCGAGTTTGGGTGCTGTCTCCTTGATTGTTATTCCATTTGATGAGGAGCTCCACCAGAGCTTCATTGACGTTGTTGAGATGTTTGACGATGTGTGATTGACTTACTGCATAGGAATACCCCAGAGCGTTGCACAGTTTTGAGTATTTGCCCGGACCTATGTCTTCAGCTAGTGATATCAGCTCGATTTCCTGCAAAGGCTCCATAATGCTGTGGAAAATAATGATAGGCAAAATACATTAGGTTATATCAACTCCATTTCCGGTGAAGTCTCCATAATAATGATGTACAGGTAACACATTATCTTTTCTTGTTAAAGCAAATATTTATGTCACTTGATCCAAGCATTGGTACCTTAAAAGAAGTAGCTTATGATTCCTATTTACCGCTGCAAATCTTATGACATTTTTGAAAAAAAATTGAATATAGAAATATAACCATGACCAGAAATTGAAGTGAAAATTCAAAGTAACATATAATGTCCTTATCACGTGAGGAGCAATATCTTATTACACCAATTCCTTGCGTGTTCAAAACGCTTTTGATTGCACGGTGGATTATACACTATGAACATGACTGACAAAGAAAGCGGACAAAATATACAGTTCCTCAGGTAGACAAAGGAACATCCCTTCACTGCTATTATGTAAAAATGTGTAGAACAGGTGTCACATGCATATTCACCTTTTTACATAATAGTAGTGAAGGGATGTTCCTTTGTCTACTTGAGGAACTGTATATTTTGTCCGCTTTCTTTGTCAGTCATGTTCATAGTGATAGTCATCACCATGATCACTCTGTTGTTGCAGTTGTTTTCATTTTTAGTTGTCAGATTTACCGTTGTGTGCCTCATTCATGAATTCAACGTGAGGAAGACTTTACACATCTCTTGCCTACATTGCATTGCATTCATTGCTCAAAGTGTTTGCCTCTCTTGTGAAAGCAACAACATTTTTAACATGTAATATATCAAGAATGTTCTGATCATTTGACATTAGATTTCACCTCAGGATAAATTAACAACCGAAAATTACAGGATGTAAATGTATACTGATATTAATCCATTAGTTTGAAGTTATTACAGCTGAAAGAAACAAATGCATTTTTCTTTACAGCCAGATATTTTCTTGATGGGCAAACCATGCTTTTTCATTCGGACAAAATATGGTCTATGTGCTATATAGAACAAATTTAGTCCAATAATAAGGGGCGTTTTATAACAACTCCATCCCAACAGAAAGCAGCGTTATGTATGTAAAGGGGTGTGTGTGTGTGTGATGAACGTATCGTTTCTAGGCAGCTGAGATCCGACCAACTACTACCGTGACTGCAATTGTCGTAGATCATTTCCGCTGCAACTTCAAACATTGGGGGGGGGGGGGGGGGGGGGGAGAGGTGTACGCCGGCGCCATGCACAACATGCTGGACGAATGAAGAGAGAAATTGAGTGTGTGAGTCAATGGAAGAGAGAGAGAGGGGTGGAAATGAATGTGTAAGAAATTGAAATAATAGGCGTACGCGAAAGAAAAAAATAATTGAGGGAGAGGGATAGTTGAGACCTTTGGCTACTAGAAAGTGTTTTTTTTCCCTGTAAAGTTGACCATGGGTGTGACCTTTCGGACTATTACCATTATAATGCTAACACACATTGTAATTTTAGAAAATTCTATTCCATATTTTAAGTTGTATTCTAATTTTTCTGTTTCATATTTCACTTCATGTTCTATTTCATCCTTCTTTGTAATTTACTTTATTTAAACAATCTGTAGTCTATTTTCTTCTTGTTTTCCTCTTAATAATATTTCAGCAACGAATTGAGAGTTGTGGTAGATATCTTTGGTGCAATATAAATCCTGGACACATGTATTGCAGAAGATAATCAATAATGATACCATTACTATTAGCCTCCTGTCACATGTACTACTACTACTGACACTGATTATTATGATGATGATGCTGATAATGTCAACACTAATAATGGTAATAATAATTATATTAGTACTAACAATAATCATGATTATTATAATCAAAATAATAATGACAAAGTCTCCACTAAAAGACTCAAATATTTCGGCCACGTCCTAAGAATGAATTCTACAAGATACCCCAAAATTGCCGTGGAAGGAAAGGTCACAGGAAATCGACCCAGAGGCCGTCCACCCAAAAGATGGCTTGACTGCATCTCAGAGGACTGCAAAGCAAGATCCATACCAAGACTGAAAGATGCATCAAGACTGGCTGCGGACAGAAAAACTTGGCATTCCATCACCATACAGAAGCCATCACGAGGCCCCTGGGCCCGTATTCAATTCAATACTTAGCTTAAGTAAGAAATTTACTAAGTAAATGGCTAAGCTAAGTAATTTACTTATCTCGTATTCAAATCGCATTTAAGACTTTTACTTACGTTAGCCAAAATCTAAGTAAAATACTTATGACGTATCATGACGTCATAATTTTGTTAACATTTTCAGAGTGGCGGTCAATTGATTGCGTGTTTAAACTCTGCGATAAAGTGATTTTGTGCGACAATGAAACATATGGGAAATTACGTGTTAAACACCCCTAGCCTATATGTTCATATATTCATTCAATATAAAATGGAGACTCAGACTGGTCAGAAAAGGAAGGCAAATTTCTCGGAGCGAGAGAGAAGTCTCCTCATCGATGAGTACAGAAGCAATATCGAAATAATGAAGCCAAAACTTGGGTCCAGGCTGACCTTCCACGACAAGGAGGAGGCCTGGAAAAAAATAACGGAGAAGCTCAACGCGACGGGGGATGGTTATCGGACCGTCCCCGAAGTAAAAAAAAAATGGAACAATTTGGCCTCTACAATGAAGGAAAATCTCTCTATGGAAAAAAAGCACATCGAAAGGACAGGTAAGGAGACGATATTTATATTGGACAATATTTTCTGCTTAGATCTATATATCAAAACTAAACAAAATAGCGATACTGAGGAGTTGAATAATGTTAAAAACGGTAGCTGGCGCTAGCTAGTGTTTGTCAACAAAGCCAAAGGTCATTTGGAGTGCAACGTCCTTTTTCGCACATCGCGTGCATGCACGGCAATTTGGTATCAGTAAAATTGGCATTATTTCCACTCGACAAAAAAAGTTTCTGCTAATGATATTTGCTGCCAATGCTAAGTATATTTGCTGTCCCACCCCCTTGTCTACGAAGTAATATTGTATTTTGGATTGGATTTGGACAAATACAATATTAGTAGACGAGGGGATGGGACAACAAATATACTTAATATAGCATTGGCAGCGATATCGTTAGCAGAAACTTTGCACTTCAGCGGCAGCTAGTAACAGGCACGATCATCGCAGTAGTAGAGAGGGCCTATGCCACCGGACCCGGCGGCGTAGTGCATCATGAAGGTACCGACAAGGTCTTGAATTACTTACATTGATCCATTATTAATACCGGTAACTTTATATTGAGATTTGAAGGCATTCCCTACCAACACGTGCCTACGACTTTGCATGCATGACTCAGTAAAGGAACCGATGCTTTTTAAAATTGGTAGGCCTATAGATCTACCAGTACCAGAACATATCGGTTCTTTTACTTCTTTACTTTTAATTTTATACTTCACTTCAGTTTTAGAAGTTGTTAGCCTACAGAGTACAGTAGACTATAGTGTTACTGTTACTGCAGTGTTAGTCATGCATGCCAAGCCATGCAAATTAATTGCAAGTCTAGGCAAGCTAGTTGGTAGTTGTGCCTTGTGGGCAGAGAGTTGTTGGTAAAAATGGTACTGTCTACTATTGTTGGTAGAGAATGCCAATTTGAACTAATTTAATGACACTTTCAGTTTAACAAATTAGAGGTCTATATATTAAGGCTTTTTAAGCAAATATTAATCGACTACGAGGGTAATGCCTATGGACTATGGTGCAAACTATCATCGCCGAGGTGATGTCGGGGCTACTATCTTCCCGAGCCGCAAGGCGAGGGATGATGGTAGCCCCGAGATCACCGAGGCGATGATAATTTGTATCCATTGCCCGAGTAAAGGAGGTTAATATTTGTTTTATATCCCACATTGGCAATAAGGTCTATTTAAAGTGAATTTTACATAATTATAAGAACTGATTCTGCAGACAGTTTAGCTTCAGCTAGATTTTACCAAGCGCAACATGCATACATGTACATGTAATACAGTCGATGCGCGCTCATTTGACATTGACTTTGACATTTCGTGTAACCTACTTTGCTATGCATATTCAATGGGCAAGGGTGGGCAAGTGGGGTAGCAGCAAAAAATTACTCTACAAAAGTACTATCTCAGGTAGATACTAGTACTTATCTATACCTTTTTCGTGCTCTGTACAATCGCAATGCAAACAACTATACATGAGGGATATAAAGACTAATTACGCCTTCACAAAGCTGAGTGGGCATTTGTCCGATACTTACTATTTTGTCAAATGACTTGTTTCATACTCGTTTAAGTCAAGACATAGATATTTTACCTGCCTTTTTACTAAATTCTTTTGATTTTGTTCATTGTTGTACACTAGCGCTAGCTTAGACCAAAAATTCTGTCTCTTTCGTTCGTTAGCCTCTTATTTGGTTAGGGTATGCCGACCGTCACCATAGGGTTAAGCTGTACAAACTACTGGCACAATTGAGCCAGTTTGGAACATGCTTATATTTCCAGGCTAAAATACGTTGGTTTAACTTACCAACGTGACTGTATAATGCGTTTAATAGTTCTTTCTCAGGTAATTCACGATCAAAATGCAACTCCATGTTGAAAATCTTGCAGCCGTATTCAATTAACGGTCACTGCTCACAAAAGACAGATATTCAGTCTAGCACTAGCTGAGCCCTAGCGGTAGTAGTACAAACTACAATCAATGTTGAGCCTGAGCTGAAGAAGTTTAGAAGTAGAACTGCTTAAAGGGACTAGGTAACATTGTTCAGATGAGAAAAAATGGTGCTAAGCTACTGACTTCAATGCTACATGTACATGTAGATGTACAATTTAAGATAATCTGAAAGTTTGATGACCATTATTAATGATAAAAACTGGGGACAAACTGATTAATTGCATTTACATGTACAGTAGAAGAAATGTAATAATAGGTAACTATTTCATACAAAAATTATGCAGTTATTTCATCATTCTTCACCAAAGTTTCTGAGTCAAAGAATGAAAACCCACAAACTGACGTCAAAGGAGCTGACATACTTTACTATCACATGCATCAGCATAGCAGGGAGTTGGAATCCATCCCATCTCCCTTAGCATAGTATTATACATGTACATGTATGAAGTATGTACAATAAATGACCAGGAAATCGTGCATGTATTAGTGTGTTTATAACGGCCATTCTACTGCCATTGTATTTGAAATACAGTTACACAATTTTACAAAATCCAACCCAATATTTTGTTTTGCCTCTTTCTACATTTTTCAGGTGGAGGAGGACCCGTCCACACGATGACAGGTCAGGATGAGCAAATTCTTGCTATTATTGGTAGGAATTCGCCCGTCATCAGGGGAATCCGTGGTGGGGCAAATTCATTGCAAGCCAACCAAAGGTGATTATTATGTATATTTGGCTTTAAAAAGAGACAAGAAGACACATTGAAATTTGTGTTTCATGATAATACCTGTGCACGAAGCTGAATTATCAATTCAGTGCATTAAGGTTATTATTTTTGTTTTAATCATCAAATAAAATAAATGTGGGATCCTACATTTCGTCGGCCTTATGCCAAAAGGGCCTTAACTGCTTTTGGCCATTCCGAGATAATCGCGTTTAAAGGTTTTGGCCTCTCTAATAATCAAAAGTTTGTGGTCGTTTTTTTGTTTTTGAAGCCAATTTCGATAAATGTGTTAAGTTATTAAGTTTTACATGATATGTGTTAAATGTGTTATAAAATATTCAGAATTGTACATGCTATGTGCAAAAAACATGTTAGGGCCTTTTTGGCATAAGGCTTGAATGTAGCGTATTTATGCCAGAAGGGCCGTAACCTACTCGGCATTATGCCAATAGGGGCGTTACCTACGCGGCGTTATGCCAAAAGGGCCTTAACCTGCCGTTATCGTACGCGTAACTATGCGCGTAACTATGCGCGCGTACGCGCGCATAGTTAGCGCCCTTCTGGCATAAAGAAATTTTCTTGTTTCGCAACAACTTTGGTTTGCCAGAAAGCCCCTCTTACGGCTATTGGATCACGAAAACTGATAAAACTGATTAATTAAGTTGTTAGAAAAAGTATTTTTGATATCTGAATATTTTTATTAATATAATGCAGCTTTCGGTAAAGTTATTTTTTAGAGATCGTACATTTAGGACAACTTTTTCGTTGTTTATTTTCATTACAGTCCCATACGTTGACATCTGCGTATTTCAACGAGTCGGTCGCATTTCATGCATCCACACCTCATTTAAATCTCACTCAGATTTCATGATCTAAATTCATGATATATACTTTCAGTGATTATTTTAAGTACATTGTGTCTATTGTAGACTAATCATGTTTTTAATGGTGTTTCTACTGATATTTATTGAATTAAATGGAAGTTACAAAATAATCTGTCATTGATAAAAGATTTTCCGTGTAGGTTAAGGCCCTTTTGGCGTAAGGAAAAAGATGGGATACGCGTTAAGGTCCTTTTGAAATTCATAATTATCTTCATAAATAAATCGAATTTCAACAAGTGAAGCACATCATTTTAAAGAGAATGATGAAATCTACAAGGTGATGTTAATAACTCAATAACCCCCAAAATCGGGTTAAGGCCCCTTTGGCATAAGGCCGACGATTTATACCGATCAGATTATATTTATTAACATTTTGGCAGTTGCTGTACCGATTTTGTTCTAATAAAGTTAATTCTGTCAGTAAGATTGTATGCTCTTTCAAATTCGACACTCAGGTTTTTCATTACCTCACAACAAAATTATTTCATGAAGAGCCCTATACCTGGTATACCAAAACTCAACTATCACTTTAAATTCTCATTTATTTATGTTTATTTTTAGATTCAACTAATGTAAACATCAGTACAAAACTCATTTCTCTTCTCTCAAATGACACGCACAACTGATTACAGACATCCTGAATTGGTACTTGTCACATATTAAGTGCAAACAAACTAACAAAGTAGTTGAATTCCATAACCATAGTCTGGTGTTTATTCCCCGCACTGGGTATCAAGTGTCGCGTATCGCATATACATCGCGCACATGCGATCTGACCTCGTGAGGTCACAGGTGTCACATTTGTATAATCTGATACATATTCATTATCATTTCTGCTTTACATAGAAAATCCATCTGCATTTGAACTTTCATTTCTAATTAAGTTTCTGTGATTTGTTTTAATGTTTGCTTATAGTTCTCCTGCAAATGCCTCCGATGATGATGATGTCATCACTGTCCAAAGGCCTGACCCGCTGGAGTCATCTTCGAAGAGGGTTCGCCGTGGCCCTGCTCCTCTTGCTCCTCCTGCTCCTCCCGCTCCTCCTGCTCCTCCTGCTCCTCTTGCTCCGTCAGCTCCGTCAGCTCCGTCAGCGTCTGCCAAGAAAGATTTTGCGTATGATAATTACTTGGCAGAAGAACGTATGAAAGTCATAGAAGAGCGGGAGAAAATAGTACTAGAAAAAGAAAAAATCCAATTAGAGAAGCAATTGCTCATGTTGCAAATAAAAAAAATACAGATGGAAATTAAGGAAAAGCAACGATACGTCGATGAATTTGAAATCTAATTCTATTAAAGTTCATCCTTTATAATTTGGCACCATTTAAATTTGAGGGAAAACAGTTTTCGGGTACAAATACAAATTTAGAAATGTATAATTTCTTCTTTAAGTTGGATTTTTTCTTTTGGTGAGCCATGTGAGCTAAGTTCTTATACTTTTTTTTACAACAGTTCTTGGGTCCACATAATCATTTCTTTTTCATGAGCAACTTGTCATTAGTTTTGCTAAGACTTTACTTACATTGTAAATCACACTTTTGTCAATTAAAGCATAGACATTGTAAATATACTTATTGGGCTACTACCACATCAAATTCTACAACAATTTGTAAATATGGTTCTAAATAATATTGTATGTACTATAGCAGCAGCAATTGTGTGACATCCAATTCAGTGGCAGGTTTATACTTTTTATTCAAAGTTCAAACACATCATTTGCTTCATAAGCTACATAATGTCAGGATTGACTCTTACCTACTACTGTATATTAAGATTATGAAAAGAAAGACAGTTTGATAGTGCACAGCTCTGCACTTGAACACAGGTATCCTTCTCTCTGCCTGTGTTTTACATAAATAAATTAGTGAAACCGTTCCACATTGACAATCTAACAGTTACCATAACTTTAATTTATTGTAAGATTTTATGCAAAAAGCCCTATAACTATAATAGACATGTTTTTCTCCCATTGAAGCATTCAGCCAAACCTGTCTTAGTGGCCAACCTGCATAAAGTGGCCATCAAAAATCAACCCTTGCAGGAAAAAGTAGTGTTGTTGTACCATTCTACAGTGGCCACTATTCTTTTTTCCCTTGGGTGGTCACTATACACAGGTTTGTCTGTAATTGAATTACAACTATTCAATTTTTATTATAAGTTGTAAAGAGTTTAATTACTAAAATTCAGTTTGACGATACTCAACTATCTAGGCATGGCTTAGTAAACTGTTAATATTATTTTACAATTAGAATTATTTGATAAAGAAAATCAGATTTATGCAAATATCAAAAGTCAAAACAGGTGGAAACATGAAAATAAAAACGGATTTATATAAAATTTCAAGATTGGACGAAAACTATTTCTTCTGTCAGCTTATACACTATTTGTTCTAATACCGGTATTTATAATATTCCCTCAAAATGTATAGATGAAACATGAACTATTATTTGAAACATTATGAGTTGTTGGAATTAATCAATATTATATACCTCTCTTTAGAAATCTAGCCATCTGATTGGTCAGATTGCAGTCGTGATATTAGCCATTCCCGTAAAGAAACAAACAATGCCAGTACTGGTAAATAGTTTATGAGTAAGATGCCAGCAAGGGTACCGGGTAAATAGTACAATTTTGCTGCAATTCACATTGGTTTACTTGTTAAAACTTTGTGAGAGTTCTGATACCATACAGTGCTTTTTGTCTGCGATTCCAAAATGATCTTGTAACATTAACTCATCTTTCCAGCGAAGAATAATAGACAGTGTCTCAGATTTTCTGTGATGTTTTAATCTATCTTTACTCAAGAAAAGTATAATGTAAAAATTCTTGGTAGATTTTTGTGTCAATTCGGTATATAAAAGACATATCGACTGCTGTGAGAGGCCTGGCTGTTTAATAGGCTCAATAATAATATGGAAAGCGACTAGAACCATGAATATTTGTTGAGGTTACTTGGAATTATCCTTAATTTATTTATATTGGGATATGACATGTACAAATGTATGTATATTGAAATATTTATTCAAAGTATTATTATCAAAGTTTGAATTAAATCATACATATGTATGTATGCCAAACGAAAATGTTCAAACTTGTCAGTATGAGTATGTCAGTTGCTATGTACATGAATGTAAGATAGTATGAGATTGATGTCTTTTTGTGCCTGTGGTGTGTCCGTTATATGTCTTGGGGGGGGGGGGGGTCTGTGTGTGTGTGCATGTTTTAGGTGTTCTTGTGAATAAGTATGCTCATTGTGCCGAATATGCTCTAAATCTAGAATGCTACAAAACTGCAGTGGAACCTCATTATAAAGAGCACTGATATAACAAAACGATCAAAATATAAACCAATGTAATTTTGCGGGTCCTAAATCTTTTAAATCTTTTAAAATAAAGCCTGCTATAACAAGGTACCAGCAAGGTTAATTTACCTGAAGTGAGTGTGTACGATGTGCTGTCTGTATTCCCGTGCTGCAATGGCATCATGTTCAACGATGCCCTGTTGTGGCTGCTCGTATCCTGGAACATCCTCATCGATGTCTGGCATGTTCAGTTGCTTGGCGAGGTTGTGCAGAATAGCGCAACTTGCTATGATCTGAGAAGCCTTTTCGGGTGTCACCCTCAGCTCCGAATGAAGACAGTGGAATCGTCTTTTCAGCTGGCCTATTCCTCTCTCCACAAGGCAGCGGGTCTGTTTGTGCGCCCTATTAAACCGCTCTTCATCATCGTTGGCAGGCCGCAGAAAAGGCGTTAGCAGCCATGGTCTTAGGGGGTATCCACTGTCCCCAAGAAGATGCCCATCCATGTGTTCCAACACTTCTCCTAGTCCACTCTCTCTCAACACCCGGGCATCGTACACGCTTCCAGGCCACTCGGCATCCACGTTTGTGATGTGACACTTCGCATCAAAGATGACTTGAACATTAATGCTGTGAAACCTTTTTCTGTTCACGTACTGATCCTCATACTCTGAAGGCGCCTGTATTTTCACATGGGTACAATCAATCACCCCAGTGATGCCAGGGAATCTCGCGGTGCGGTAGAACTGTTCGGTGTTCCTCCTCCTCTCCTCCTCACCGGGAAGGTGAATGAATTGATGCAGTTTCCTTGTCAGAGCCTCACTAACTGTGGTGACAATCCTTGACACAGATGACTGTGATATATGCAACGTGTCCCCATCAGTTCTTTGGAAACACCCCGAAGCGTAAAACTGAAGAGCTGCACAAATCCTATCTACCGGAGGAATCGGGTTGTTGGTATTCCCCTTTGGAGCAATATCATTAATCAATAGTTCAGTTATGTAGTTGATTCCTTCTCGATTAAAACGATATCTCTTGATCAACTCGACATCATTATATTTGTCAAGAGGATGTACACGATCTTGAACCAAGTGGTGACGAAGTGCACGCTGATAGTGTTCGTGAATGCGATTGAAGGCTGCCATGTCAACACAACTTGCTCCTACGAGTACCTGTGTAGCTTATGAGGATTTATCTTAAGTGTCCTCCTTTATATGCTTAATTTTGAGCCAATTACTTAGCCAAAAAGAGAGATTTGAATACCAACCTTGCTTAAGTGAAATACTTAAGTCATTTACTAAGACAAAATCATTCTTTACTTAGCAAAATACTTAGCCAATGAATTGAATCTCAAATTTGGCTAAGTAAGTTATTTAAGCCAAATACTAAGTAAAATACTTAAGTTTTGTACTTAAGTATTGAATTGAATACGGGCCCTGGCCTGCGTGGACGGCATAAGTCAAAGTAAGTCAAGTAAGTCAATAATGATAATAATGATGATATTTATGATACTAAAACGAAGAAGAAGACGTTGATCAAAAGAACAATTTCGGCGATATACGTGTTTATTTTCTGTATGACCGAGGAATCCACATTACACAGTCGTGTTAAGTAGGACGTAAACTGAGGAAGGAAGGCAAGGACCAAGCGAGAGATGGAGAGAGAGAGAGAGAGAGAGAGAGTTTAGCCCGGGATTCAAATCCAGTTTTCCTTCAAATGACGAAACCCGGTACTGATAATAATTTATCTGTCATGTGATTGCCATGTGACGCAACATAAAATAGTACCACAATGTCATTATGTCTTCAAGATATTCAAATAGCATTGAAGAAGAAGAATAGTAATCGTGAGAATTGTCACTTCCCCCCCCCCTCTCTTCCTCTCTCTCTCTCTCTCTCTGCTAAATCATTATCACTGTGCATGTTCAGATCAAACTTCAAGAGAGAGGTAGGGGAGGGGGGGGGGGGGGGTATGGCTCGGGGTAGATTTTAGTTTTCTTTCAAATTATTAAACTTGGTTCTGATGATAATTAAACAGCCATGTGACTGCCATGTGGCTATACTTGAAAATAGTTCCACACTGTCGAGTATTTTCATTGAATTATTTAATAGCATTAATAGAAAAAATAATAATAATTTTGAAAACATACAGAAAACAATATAAATAAGACAAAAATATGATCATGTAAACAAGATATTTGTATTTCTTAATCCACCAGTTCCAAATCAAAAAGGAAAACTTGGGTAAGATGCAAATAATAGTATACTTTACAAAAGAAATGTATGACATATTGCCTATGTAAACCAATCATTTGTTCATCATCATTATGTACACGAATTATGCAATACATCCATGTGGAAAATACATAATTTTCATCATCACTATCATGGAAAACCATGAACTTCAAGAGATCAGCCAATTAAAAACCTGGGAAAGGAAAGCTTTACAAAGTATTTACTCCATCATCCTTGTTCCAGGGTTTTGTATATTGTTTAATTATTTTAAGACCAACTATCTGGATTAAACTAGATAAATTTTGTTGTAAGTCAGTGGCGTAGCTCCAAATGGGGGGGGGGGGGCAAAAGTGCGCATGCATTTATCCAGTTGTATTTAGAAAGAGAGAAAGAGAGAGAGGGAGAGAGAGAGAGAGAGAGAGAGGGAGAGAGAGAGAGAGTGAGAGAGAGGGAGAGAGAGAGAGAGAGAGAGATGCTGGGCGGGTTGGCTCGGGGTTCAAATGCAATTTTCTTTCATAGTATTGATCATGTTACTGTTGAATTTATCTGTCATGCGATTGTCATGTGACGGTACGTGAAAATAGTGCCTTAATGTCGTGTATCGTCATCAAAATATTAAATAGCATTTAAGAGACGATAAACAAATACGAACAATAATACATCGCTTGGAAAATGTTATTGTATTTCTCTCTCTCTCTCTCTTTCTCTCTATATCTGCTTAACCCACCGAACAGTGGAATCAACAGAGCGGAATCAACTGTGACACGAATTATTATGAGTCATACATAGCTGAAAGAGTAAATTGCCACGTCATGGTTGTATTACAGAATACATACAGAGTATCAATGGCCAACTCCTCCTGCTGAAATTGAGCAATATTGCCAGTTTTGCATGACCAGTTTAATATATTGCCCAGTAAATTTGAAATATAGGGAGCACTATCTGTACCAAAAAAATGCACTAGAATGTTATCGTGACTTCAAGCCTTTTGGTATCAATTAGCAAAACTTGACTTCTGACTTCAACTGGAGTTATTGGTTCTCAAAAAAGAGATTGCTCTATAAATAATCACCATTTGTTTATTCATTAAATAGCTATACGTATTGTTTACTTCATACTTCAGATATTGTATTTCTAATATAAGTGAGACGCATTTATCATACAGTGAACACATCTCATATAAACGATATGGTGGTGGTGGTGGTTATTTTATCTGACTGTTAAGAAAGCATAAATGTTTGTTAGTAAGCAACCAGACGGCCGACGGATTTAGGTCCTCTCCGATGGACCTGGTAATGATGATTAATGCCTTACTAAAGGGCACTAGCGCATCGACTTGGTTCCAAACCCTGCTCACTGGATTACGAGTCTGAGCCATCGCGCCTTCTCTTTATAAATAGTCTGTCTGTCAAACGAACTCTAGCAGACTGAGAGGAGGGTTAGGAGTCCTCGTTAAACGACCTCTTGTAAAGGAACTACCATTATTGAAAGAACATGTAGTGAATATTATGTGGATGAAGCTCAGTCATACATTTTCGGGCTTTAGAAATGCCTAATATGTACATTCCAAATTGTTAATTCATCACACACACTGAGAACAGAAATGAATAAAGAGATATTTGGGAACCTCGAAAGAAAAAAAAAAATATGGAACGCGAAAGGAACAGTTATTATTATGGTTTACCTCATACCCCATATTAATCAAGATGAATGTGTTTACATCAGACTTGATTCATATGGTCCATTAGTACACTCTCTACCTAGTGCTTACATTTCAGACACAACCCCCTCAACGTTGAAACTTGTCGATACAGCTAGTCACTACTAATGACGGAAAACAAAATTTGGATCTATCCGCATAACTGCTCAACTCTGAAGATTATTCGGTTAGACAATGGAAACAGCAACTCTCTATAATACAAGAGGTTTCTCATGCGATTATTTATGTGTATGTAGTGCCTCACTAGTAAATAAAGCTACAGCTATAGAAATGAGTTCTGCCCTCAGTTATCAAATCATTGCCAAGTAACTTTAACCCTTCAGTCATTTGTATATTCGCCTATGACGATATGGAATTACATGACGCACATCCATGTAAATTGAGCCGAACAATTGAAGGTAAATTCTTAACAAAATTAAACATACTAAAATGTTGAACAAATCAATTTAGATATGTCAACAATCTTATTAAATGATAACAAAAGAAGAATTAACAAAACAGTCGACACCTTTTAATACTCAAACCTTAGAGGTCGCTGCTGGCGTTTTCGTAAACCAAAAGACGAGTTAAGGTGCGGGTTCATAGAAAATCACAAATATGGCAAATAGCGTATTACTAGAAACTGGTAAGCTAACATATGGCCATCATCCAAGTCTTAGGTCAACTACATATCGGGTGGTTTATAAAAATACAAATAAAACAACCTCCATAGCATCTAGGATATGCGAGAGATTCGCCGGAAAAATAACGATGTTTTAATGCCGTCACAATATGAACCAACCCTGCCCAAGCAGACGACATCCCATATAGAATGAACATAATTGCAATGCTTTTATTTCTAAAATTATAATGAGTTTAGTGTATATAAATGTGATGGAATTTTACACCATTCTAAAAGGGATATGACCCCCATTCTGATAACTAAATTCTTTTGTTTGTAAATACACAGGATAGGGGTTAATGAACAATCAAAGGAACCACACTTTCAAATTAAAAAACCTCCGGAATGATAGCATGGACGTCATTTGTTCCCTCTTGAAACGCCGAACATGCCGCGGTTCATGCAGCTGAAAATACAATGGCGTCATATTTTGTTTACAAGCGACGGATTCCTTTTTGTTTATCCTTGCATTTTTCATCAAAACAATACAATGCACGGGGTTCAGAGTGAGGCAATAGATTCAACATTTCGCCTGAGGGTATTGAAGTAAGAGAAATAACTGAAGAAAAGATGACAAAACAGGCACTGAAATTGTGAGATGTCATGGGACATCGTCTGCTTGTGCACATCATGTTTAACGTGTGACGTCATATCTCTGCAGCGACCGGGGAGATTTTTCAGGTGCTATGTCGGGGCTGTATCTAATGCTAAGTTCACACCGACGCCGAATTGATGGCGCATTAAATCGGCGAGCAAAGCGGCGGCAAAGCGTAACAAAGCTTAATTAAAGCGTAAAGACCGTAATAGAGCGTGAGAAAGCTTTGAGCAATTCGGGACATTCGGCAAGAGCGCCAATTTTTTTTAAACTGTTTAAAAATTTGAGGCGATCTGTCACGAATTGCGTAAAGCGGGGAGAGCGTATTAAAGCTTATCAAAGCGTCATAAAGCTTATCAAAGTTTTGCTCAAAGCGTAGGAAAGCTTATAACAGAGTTCCAATTATCGATCGAATTATGGACCGCTCCGCCGGTCCTCCCGTAGACTATAAAAGACCCTTGCTTACAGTAGTTATTATCACCAGACGAAGTGTTGCAGATGCGCACGAAACGTCGTAAACTTTTAGATTCATTATTGACCACATTGCGAGACAAACGAATATCACTAGCGATATTATTTTCGACATGTTATTTATTCTGTACCAAATAACCAAATACATTTTTGGAAAGATGAAAATTAGGGTATACTTGAAGACAATAATTCATGAAATATAGTTAAAAGATTGGGTAACTTTGTTTCAGATTCTGAAACCAAATTCTGGATTTAGCTCATGCTGCAATGAAAATTATAAACCTTTAGGTCAGTCAGGAACCCCATGACTATTACAAACCAAACGCATGTCTGATTATCAAGATATTTATGATTGGAAATAGAAATCAAATTTCGGGTTTTTCTAACGGTTTTCCTAACACTACAGTCCATTGGGGAAAACGAGTATGGTAAAACCGGTCACTTAAACAGATTTGTTTTTCTTTGTTGAGGCACTTCATGATTATTTTAAGCTCATTTCGTTTAGGGCTGCAATATTAAACCATATCAAAGACACAAATGACACGTAGGGCCCTGCATCTCAGATTTAACATGGTTAAACGATGCTTTTAAGAGATTTAATACAAAAACCTTAAAAAATAAACCTGAGGGATAATAATAGTATTGTAGGGCCCTGACGGAGAGAACTATAATACTCTTGACGCTACCGTATGTTTATAAACCAACGTTTTTCATCATCATTATGTACATGCATAAAATCTATGTTGAACATATCTCGTTTTCTTCATCACTAAATCGACCAGCAAATTACAAACCTGGATAAAGGTAGCTATAAGAATTTTTTTCTTCATCCTAGTTTCCAGGGTGTTTTTATGGTAAGACAAACTCTTTGGGATAAACTAGAAAAAGTTTGAAGTCAGTGACGTACCTCCAAAGGGAGGAGGGTGCATAAAGGCACGTCCATTTATCCAATTGTATTGCGACAAAGAGAGAGAAAGAGAGAGAGAGAGAGAGAGAGATTGAGTAAGGGGCGACTTGAACTGTGGGTGTGAGTTTATTTGACCCCCAAACAATTCTGGCCATCCTTTTATGTTGGTTTATAAATATGAATTTTGTATTGTGTGGACAGTTTGACCAATCAGTAGAGCAGTAATCAAACAGAGGCATTATTAATGAGTTCGCAAGTAGCTTTAAACT
The DNA here is from genome assembly GCA_035222895.1 of Strongylocentrotus droebachiensis. NCBI lineage: Eukaryota > Metazoa > Echinodermata > Echinoidea > Camarodonta > Strongylocentrotidae > Strongylocentrotus > Strongylocentrotus droebachiensis. Next base: position 13,141 of record JAVYIG010016158.1, on the reverse strand, counting down.
GTAAAGAGGCAAACATCTTTTAGCTCGACTTAGAAGTGCAATCCTTGATGCAATCTTTTTGCTTGTATGTCTAACATGATCTTTCCAACTTAAAGTTGGGTCTAACCAGACAGCCAAATATTTTCAGGTATATTCTTGAGAAAGTTGTTGATTGTCTACAAATAATTTGATTGGTTGTGAGAGAGTAGCTAGTGATAATCAAAAGAGCATGAACTGTGTTTTAACCGGATTTATAGCTAATTTGTTTGTCTGTACCCAGGCTTGTATTTTTTTTAGTTCTGAGTTTAGGATACTCTCAATTTCTAGCGGGCTTCTGCTACTGTAGAAAATAGTTGCATCATCAGCATAAAGCATGATTTGAGATTAAGTTATGACATGAGGTAGATCGTTGACCATGATAGTAAAGAGAAGGAGACCTAGGATAGATACCCGAGGGACCCCTGATTTAACTTGGCCCCATTCAGATCTATTTCCCCCTTTGACAGTTATCTGACTTCGATTCATCAAGTAATCCTCAAATCAAGCCAGTTCAACAGTATTTACACCATAGTATTGCAATTTTTCAAGCAATGTTGGAACAGCAATCCTGACCAACATGAATGGCTGCTGACTACACATTCAAGGGGAAGGTTCAGGCCATCAACAGTCATCTTTGATGGTTAAGATGGTACATCAACACAGGACACAACATACAAAAGACGTACGAGGGGAAATGCTGGAGCAACGGTGACATTTGATGAAGATATGCAGGTCACAGTGAAGAAAGAACAATTCTTGGCAAACAAGCAGCACTTCATCAACATGCTCAGCCCCAAATTACGGGCACATAACTGCCAAACACATCATATGCTGCAGGTGACGCTCATCTTCTCATAGTGCAGAAGGCAATGGAGTCTGCAGCTACCACTGATACTGTGCTGATCGGAGATGACACAGATCTACTCATCCTGCTCATCTACCAGACCAACCTCGAGTCATGTGACCTGTTCTTCCAACCCGAGCCAAAGAAGAGTGAAGAAACCGTGTGTCTGGAACATGAGGTCTGTCATGAGGCAGTTAGGCCCAGATGTATCAAAGCGCATTTTCTTCATACACACTCTCCCGGGATGCGATACTACTTCCCGCATGTATGGCATCGGCATTGGTATGACAAGGGAGCTCCCCTCAACATGCCAAGGTGTTTGACAGACCGGCAGCGTCCACCTATGATGTTGTAGAAGCAGGAGAGAAAGCCCTGACATGCCTGTACAATAGGAAGCCCACATAGTCACTCAACGTGGTGTGACATAAGTGGTTCTGCCAGAAGGTTGCCTCCAGCACTTCTCATGTGCAACCTCAAAGTCCACCGGTCACCAGTGAAAAGGCATTGCAGCTGATGAGCTACGACCAGACGACCGGGGTTGACGGAAAGCATGGGATGACTCGTGCCCGTGCAGATGGACTTGCCACCAGCTCCGGAAGAGCTCCTCAAGATGATCCGCTGCAACTGCCAGACAGACTGCAGTAGTCTGAAGTGCACATGTAAGAAGCACGACATAGAGTGTTCAGCTGCATGTGGCAACTGTCGAGCGTCAGCATCTACGTCGTCCATCAGGCATACGGTATGCCATAGTATTTTTGACTGAACTAAAATGTATTTTTAGCGCTAAAACTCAGCCCTTAGTCATCAAGAAGCGGAAATATCGGGAAATATCAGGTTTATGGCAGCCATTTTGTAAAATGGCTGCCATTTAGGCTTTTTGGTCAGGTTTAGCTCATTTAAATGGGTTTCATTTGATTCCTGGCCCCCGAAAATGTATGCTTAGCAGTGAAAATCAAACCCCTAAGTCATTTAGAAGCGAAGATATTGGGAAATATCAGGTTAGTGGCGGCCATTTCTGAAAATGGCTGCCGTTTTGGCTTTTTGGCCAGGTTTAGCTTTAAAATCAGAGACATAGGGAAATATCAGATTAATGGCAATTTACGCCATGGAACTTTTTCCCACCATGATTCCTTAAAGGTAAAGACCAGTTTTTGTAAACGCCCCCCTCTCAAAAAATGTAATGGAAGCTCTTATTACCGATCATGTGAAAGAATATGTTTGACTAAAACGTGATCATACAAATTTGGCCGAGAAACCGCCTACTAAATGATATATTTGGTACATTGAAACTTTACCAAGACTGGGCCAAATTTCTTATCATTTTGATGATTCAAGAACCTTGCAGTACACACCAATACTTATATGCTAGATGATCATTCTTTTCTGATCGATTCCACAACGTTTCTTTCACAATGCAATCGCATGCCCATAACTGGTCTTAATCTTTAAGAGTTTTGATATGCTATAGAGGACATATTTCTGTGTATATAACAGTTGACAGACTTTCTGTTGCAATTTGTGGGAGGTCATATCAAGTAATGCGTGGACTAATAGGATTGCAGGGCGCCCTCACAGAGAAAACAACGTGAATAATGTTGACCCCATCGCGTGTAAACCAAACTTTATGTCATCATCATTATACAAACTAATGATACAAACATCCCTATTAGAAATATCTGATTTTCATCTTGACTGGCCAGGGGTAAATCATGCACTTCAAACGTCCGGCCAATTACAAACCTTGGAAAGGGTAGCAGTAAGAGGTATTTACATGTACTTCATCATTCTTGTTTTCATTTTTTGTATTTTAAGACCTACTTTCTGGAATAAACTAGATAAAGTTTGTAGTAAATCAGTGGCGTAGCTCCAAAGGGAGAGATGGTAAAGGGTACGTTTATTTCTCCAATTGTATTGAGAAAGAGAGAGAGGGAGAGAGAGAAAGGAAGGGGGGGGTGGACGGGTTGGCCCGGGGTTCAAATTCTATTTTCTTTCAAATTATTCAACCTGGTTCTGGTTAATTTATTCGTCTTGTAATTGTCATGTGACGGTACGTACACATAGTTCCACAATGTCGGTTATTGTCATCAAAATATTTTCAAATAGCATTGAAATGACGATGAACAAATAAGAATAATAATACATCGTGGGTAATCGTGAGAATATTCTTCCATCTCTCTCTGCTAAATCACCTGAACAGTAGAATCAACAGAGTACAATCAACAGTGACCCGAATCACTGTGAGTCCTGGCTAAAAGAGTAAATTGCCACATCGTGGTTGTATTAAAGAGTAGCAATTGTGACCGACTGTTGCTAACATTCAGCAACCTTGCCTTGTTTTTAATGACCAGTTAGATATATTTGCAAGTGAATGTGAAAGCGCACTGTCTTTAATGAATTACACCAGAAGGTTATCGTGACTACAATCGTTTTTTTAAATCAAGTAGCAAAACTTAGGCTCTAGTTTTAACTGCAATTATTGGTTACCAAAATAGAGTTTGCTCTATATTCTGCCCCAAGTAATCAGCATAACTATGCATTCGCTTCATTATATATATATAAATAGCGTTTCCTTCTTCATCATTGTGTCCAGGGTTTTGTTTTTATTATTTTGTTTATTGTAAGACTTACTGTCTGGAATAAGCTAGATAATGTTGTAAATTAGTGGCGTAGCTTTAGGGGGAGAAGTAATACGGCACGTCTATTTCTCAGATCGTACTGCGAGAGAGAAAGAGAGGGAGAAAGAGAGAGATAGAGAGAGAGAGAGAGAGAGAGGGTGAGGGGGGGGGGTGAGAGGGGGTGAGAGGGGGGTGGGGGTGTTTGACCCGTTGTTCAAATCCAGTTGTCTTTCATATTATTTAGCCAGGTACTGATTAATTTATCTGCCAGATGACGGTTCCATATAAATAGTACCGCCATGTTTATTGTCATCAAAGTATTCAAATAGTATTGAAGAGACAATGAACAGATAAACGAAACAACGAATCGTCATTCACTTCTATCCCTCTCTTCTACATCCTCTGAACAGTGGAGTCAACCAAGCGGAATCAGCTGTAAAACGAATTGTGAGTCCTACTTCAAACAGGACATTGCCACGTCATGGTTGATGGTTGTATCAAATGGCTAACAATTGCTGCTTAAATTCAGCAATACATGTTGCTAAGCTTGCTTTCCCCTCAAACGTACCATTACACATGAAGCTATATTTAAAAACTAACCGACAATAACTGATATTCTTAACCACTGCCATGACGTCATTTTCAATAGATCTTATCTGCTGCATCCAAAACGGGAGCGAGTTTGTCGAATTAGCAGATATCAATATAAGAAAGAGAGATAGCGATGGAGTGAGATAGAAATTGTATGAGCGAGTGGGAGAGCAAAAACAAAATGAATAAGTGAGTGGGTGAGAGCGAGAGAGTGATTAAGTGATAATAGTATTTGAGCGAATGTGAGTTAGAGAGAGGGCGAGAAAGGGATTAAGTGATAATAGTATTTGAGCGAATGTAAGTTAGAGAGAGGGGGAGAAAGAGATTTACTATGAGGGAAATTAAAAATATTAAGTGAATAAGAGGGGAGAGAGAGAGAGAGAACACTAATGAATGATTGGTTGGTTGAAGGAGGGATAAAGAGATAGTTAAGCTGTCATTGGGTTCCAGTTATTATGTATGCCAAAAGCGAAAGAAATCGAAATATGTCATGTCTCGAATAGTTATGAAAACGAGTGTCAATATAAAGATGTTATCGCTACCTCACTACACGGCACAAGGTAATCAATTATGCGTGACAAATTTGAAGAGCTATTCTTTTCAGGGGACATTGCAGCTTTCATATTCTTATAACTCCTTGTTTCTCGCCCCCGCAAGCAGTTTTGGGCGCCCACCTCCTTTTTTTGGAATTGTTATTTGGTAACAAATTAATTCTTAGATATTTTAGGATTAGATGTAAAATAAATTTAAGAAAAAAAGTATAATATCGATAATTTTGAAAAATATTTCAAAGTTCATTTTATGCATTGAACTACAATTTTGTGAATGTATTTAAGTTTTCAAGTTTCAAGTTTATTTGTTTCCTCTTTATCGAAAATAATTCCACTATCATAATGAACATGGTAATAATTCTAACTAAACATACAATATTAGAACATAATGTACATGGTCATATTTATGATATAACATACAGTAATGGAATAATCTTAATTATGATTTTCATTTTCATTTCATTTTTATTTTTTCATTTCCAACAAAGTACAATACGTAATAACTAATACAATGTCAAATGTATACAAAAAATAGTTACATTTGTAATAAACAAATCTTAATAATAATTTATACATTTTAGAAAGACAAAAAATGAATTTTAAAATTTAACTGCATTTATATTTTGAGGAAATGAAGAGGTCCACTGAAAAGCAGAGCTTGTAAATTGTGGACCCCTGAGATAATAATGAGTGTGAACAAAATATGGAATACATAATCAATGATAAATACATTGAAAAGCTAAATAAACTGGGGGATCTGCTAAAAAGCAAAGCTTGTAATATGTAGTTTCCAATTAACTGGTGTGTATACAAATTAAGATATCTGAAAACGGGGAACTTAATTTAAATCCAAAAACATGCATGAAGTGTATCACGATGTCACGAGTTGTCAGTCACATCTGTGTCAAATGGTGAAGTGTGAAATATATCTCCTGAAAATGCCTGCGGTTCACAAGCTGTATCCTGATTTATTTTAGTTATTGATTTGTATATATAAATATAAACATTCACCTTTTGAGGGATTTGAGTCTCGTTAAACCAGAAAATGATACAAACTAGGTATGGTAACTTAATTTGCGTGAATTTACTCCATACTTAGTCTTAAATAGTAGTATTATACAGCCAATTTCTTGTGCAGCGCATTGCCGACGACTCGCCAGCTGCTTTAGCTTTCGGGTGTGAGCAAGAGGAACCCTAAAATAAACTACAACCCCTTTCCCTTCCCCGCTTAGCTACTGGTTGCAGGGTTGCTTGGATACGGTTTGAAACCAATATATACTCATTTGACAGGAAGGTCAATATCACATGAAAAGATTTACCACGAGTCGAATATGCTAATTACGAACGCCGTAATCGATATCACGTGACGAACTTCGAATCAATTACAATATTGCATCGATTATATAAATACCTAGTAAACTCTACTGCGCTGTGATATAAAATTAAAAAAAGGATGGGGAAAAAAAATCTCCCAACAGTGCCATTTTACGGACCTACAATCATAAATTGCTCTAAAGCTTCTGAACAAATTGGGTCATCAACAAAGTTGTTAAAACGGCTTTATATGAGGTTTTTATTATACATTTTAGGTGGTTCCAAAGCTTTGGGGCAGCAAAACTGAATGCGCATTATCCAATAGTTAATTTGTTTCGAGGTATAGCTATAGTAGTGCACGTCGAAAGTTATTTGAATATGGATGTGATTATATAGATAATATTTCAAACAACTAACTTGGGTTTTTAAAACGAGCAAAACTTTTCTAAACACAATATCATGCTTTACTGGAAACCAATGTAACCGGGGACGGCTTAGTGACTTACAAAGTTGGGAGGGGGGCACCAAGAAAAAAGGGCAATTTCTGGAGAAAAAAGGGCACTTACAAAGGGAAATCTCAAAGCGAAAATATACAATTTTTTTAGACTTTGGTGTATACCCCTACATTGTGAGTACATCATTAGGGATGATTTCAATATGTGTTTCATGTTATACACCATACAAGATATTGCTTAAGCATCACACTTTGCAGTCGGGTGTAATGGTCTGAAAATTATTTGCGAGGGGAAAATTCCATCTTATAAAGAAGAAAAACCCAATCTTGATTTGGTTATAAGCACATTTTCATAAAGGAAGACTAAAAAGATCTTTGATAGGTAACATAAGTATATCATCTATAAATGCGAGCGAGCGTAGCGAGCTTTGGGGGAAATCGCTCTTAGTCGCTTGAGGTCAGAGGCGCATTTACTGATGAGAGGAAAAGGGGACACTTATCAGAAAAGAAAAGGAGCACGTGTCAAAGTAAACAAATATATATACATTAGAGGTGAAAATGGGGCACTTCTTCCACCTTCAAAACTAGGCGCTCACCAGGGATTAAACAAAGGAACTTATGAGAACAGGAAATGGCATTTGTAGACGGAAAATGTTGATAGGGGCATTTAAAAGAGGTGAAAAGGGGCACTTATGAAAAGGGGATAGGTCCCTCATTAGAAAGGAAAAGGGGCATGTATCATTGTTAAAAGGGAAATTATCAGAGGTGAAAAGGGGCAAATATCACACATGAAAAGGGGCTATTAGCAGATATGAAAAGGGGCACTTATGTGAATGAAAAAAGGGTATTCATAATAAAGGAAAATGTGCATTAGTCGAAAGAAAAATTGGCACCGCTCAGATTTCAAAGGGGCATTTATCGGGGGTGAAAGGGGCACTTATCTGAAGTGAAAAGGAATGACTTCTCGTACCTGAAAAGGGTCGTTTACGAAAGATTAGAAGGGGAGGGGACTCTTTTTATTAAAAATGACGGCACTTACTATTAGGAAAAGGGGCAATTTTCGGGTACTTAACAAAATGTGGGGCACCGTCGCCTCTGAATGTAACTTAATGGAAACGGGTGTAATCTGGGAACATTTTCAAGAAATGCAAAGGACTAATTCTTGCAAAGGCATTCTGAACACGATGCATCTTCATTATGTGTGAATCTGACAAACCAATCGTAATAATTAACAACTTATGTTTTCATATTTTCGGGGCGTACTACATTTGATATATGGTTATGAATTTATCATAACATATGTTTTGGGTGAGATAACTGACAATTTCTTTAACAATTCAAGATGAGATGCGAATTTGTGGTAGTTTTCTTCTTTCAAGTCCATTGCTTTTTTGTGAGGGTATAGAAACTATATGGCAAGTGCTAATGTGATGAGTTACTGCATATGTATAAGCCTACCGTTAGGCGCTGAATGGTATAGAGTGCGGATTTAGTCAAGATATTTTGTTACTTTTTCGCATATAAATTTTTTCAAACAGCATGAATTGTAACAATAACACCACCAAACATATCAAACTTGACCACTTTACATGTATATCGACATAAAGAATACATTTTCCTTCACTTTGTTCTGTGTTATGCTTTGGTTTTCTGACATTCATTAAAACACAACCGCCTCCCCAAAACCACATGTACAAACCAACACTAACAACACACACACACTGACTAACAAGAACAAAGCCCTCTAAATTGAGGTGAAAAAGGGCACTTCTTTTACCCCAAAATATATCATATTAAAACAGTATAAAATACTCACTTAGTTTGTATAATCAATCAGTAGGCCTTTATGTGCAAGTTAATGACGTCATTCACTGCCTTCAGTTGAGGTACAAGATAAGTCGTTTGATGTAAAGATACTTGAGTCATACATGAACTATAAACAACTGGTTAGGACTTCTAATGATGTTGTCCGTAATAATATTCCGTGTACTAAAACCCTGCTCGACGCGTACGACGTTCTCAAAACGGCTCAAACTAGTCTAAAGTGTGAGAATGAAGACAACTTAAACAAGAGTCGTTCGAATCACAATTCCAGCCAAACGTTGAAGTGTCCGATTTCGCTTGCATTGAAATCACCTCATTCGCATAATGCGATGTACCCTGCTTAAGGTAAGTAAGTATGACAGTTATCAAAAGTCGACTCCCTGTTTCGAAGAGACCGACATGAAGCAACCTACGAGGAAGTAATAACATACAGCGTCAACAAGTCTAGTTGAACGTGATCAGGTCGAGGAAAAACAAATATCAATTTTGACAACACCTCGCTCGCATGAATAAACCCCGGCCCCCCACTCCGTGGTCGGAATGACCGCATGCGTGTTACCAAAATGTCAGGTAAAGGGGTACTTTTCGTGCGACAAAGTCCGGCCCGAGAATTGTAAAAAAAGGGGTGTGTTTGACTTTTCACCCGAAGATTTTTTTAAAAAGGGGGTGTTTTTTCTTTTTTCTCTCATCTCTTTGGACTCCTGAGAAATTATTCCGAATTTAGGGGGGTACATTGAGCATTTTTCCGAATTTAAAGGGGTCTCCAAGGCAGGAAAAGCCCGCGAAAAGCCCGCGAAAGGGGGGTTCGGAAATGTTGGCAGTTCTCAGATAGGGGGTGCTTTCAAAAAGAGGGAACGAGCATACGCGTACCCTAAATAACGCTGAGTGGTGGGGGGGGGGGGGGGCGGGGAATAAACATTATAAATATAAGTATTCATGTCGGGTTTCGACGTTGCATTGCAGGGATGGCGGAGAGTCTTTTACATTCCGGGGTGCACCAACAAAAAAAGAGCTCTTTCTTCAAAAAGAAGAGGGAACCTTAAAATGGTAACCTCAAGAGGTAACTTCTATGCAGGAGTTCGCCAAAGGCCGGAGAGCTGTACTGTAAGAAAACGATGCAATCGATTCGTTATGGCCTGCAACGCATTCAAGTGAAGCGTGGATTTGAATACTGTCGAAGAGTTACAGCGGAAAGTCTTTATTGATATTATGATTAATTTTGCCAATCGTGGACGAGAGAATGAAAGAGAAATGACACCAGGGGTGGAGGTGTTTCACAAAGATCCTAAGTTGAACTTGTCTCTAAGTCGGACTTAACAATTATGGAAAGCTGTTAGCACCTATGAAAATATTTTGTAAAAGTTATTTTCAAAGGCATTAATGTTGATTTGAATCATTCATATTTTCTATTATCATGAAATATTTCGTGTTCTTGATGTTGAATTTATGAGAAGTCTAAAATACTTGATTTTTTGCATTTGAAGATATTATGTTTTAAGGCTACACATGCCTGTCCATTAGTTTGAAATCGAACTTAAATTGAAGTTCGACTTGGATCCTTTGTGAAACACCCCTGATAATAGGGACTTTTATATTTGCGTGAACTGATACGTGTGACGTCCATTCAAGGCAGTGCATTAAAAGGACGTCGATCGTAGCATAGACCTATTGTCTTCGTGCGAATCTAAAAGTCCCTAATTTTGAGCTGCACACGAAGGAAAACGGTCGCCGATATTTTTCAGTGAGAGATAAACTGAACAAAAATCACCGCGATGATGACGAGCAGTCACAAGCTGGACCCATATTTTAGATCCCATACAGCGGAGCGTCATTCAAAGTGAGGGGGGCACCAACAAAAAAGGGCACTTTCCGGAAAAAGGACACCCACAAAGGGAAACCTCAGAGCAGAGAAATGTTAATTTTCGACAATGGTATATACCCTTACATTGTGATAACATTATCAGGGATAATTTCAATGTTTGTTTCTCTCTTTACATGGTCCAAGAAACTGCTTAAGCATCATACATGTACTTTGCAGTTGGGTGTAATGGTATGAATATTTATTTGCGAGCGAACGAAGCAAACGAGCAAAAATAAATTGAGATTTGTGAGATCCCAGTGCAAACAAAAATAAAATCTTATAAATAGGAAAACCAAATCCAGCTTTGGTTGAAATTAAAGAAAACTTGCTCTTAATAGCTTTAAATTAGAAGCCCATTTTATGGGCAATGGAAAAGGGGCACACATCCAAAGAGAAAGGACACATCCAAAGGGAAGAGGACACTCATTTGTAGAAAAGGAGCACATGTCAAAGTAAACATGGGAATTAACAGAGGTAAAAATGGGGCTCTCCTCGCACTTAATAAGAGGCACTCACCAGAGATGAAAAAGGACACTTATGGCAACGGAAATGAGAGCAATGAGTGCTAAAATGCAACAACAAATAATGCTAAGACTTTTTTCTTCTACATATTACGACACTTAAAGCTAAATAAAACTATGAACGACAAGAATCATATTGTCGTGGACACATTCCGAAAAGTATTGGAAATAGAATGAAAAAGACATATATATGATCGTGTAATCAAGTTCATAAGTTAATTGTTTTTCATGTTAATCCTCCAATACCAAATCAAAAAGCAAATCTTGGGAAAGATAGAAATAAAGGTATACTTCAGGACAATAACTATGGCATATTTTCTTTTGTCAGGACATTTAATACAAATACAAACATCAATGTTCAACGTATCTCATTATCTTCATCACTATGGTAAATCGTGCACTTTAAAAGAACAGCAAATTAAAGTTCTGGGAAAAGGTAGCTGTAGTGGGAGTGTTGTGGTCAAGTGGTTTAAGGCGATTGACTGGAGATGCAAAGGTCGAGGGTTCGAATCCAGACACGGCACTAATCTCCTTTGTCCAGATATTAATCTGAACTTGCTACTCTACACAAAGGTGTTAAATGAATACCCGGTAGGATGCGACCGTCATTGTTGGTCAAACAGTTTTTGAGCGTCAAGTAACGCCTGGCTGGAATGCTCCCCAGGGAGTGAAGTTGTGCACACAGTGTGTTGCGGGCGATCACTGAGTCCAATGTCCGGGGTAATAGTATATTTTCAAAGCGCTTAGAGACATTTGTATTAAGCGCTATATAACAGCTAAATATTATTATTATTATAAAAAGTATTTCCTCATCATCCTTGCTTCCTGGATGTTTTTAATGGTAAGACTTGATCTTTGGAATAAACTAGATATTAGTCAGTGGCATAGCTCCAGGGGTTGGAGGAAACGTGCATCATTTCTCCGGTTATATTGAGAGAGAAAGAGAGACAGATACAGAGACAGAGAGAGAGAGAGACAGAGAGAGAGATAGAGGGAGAGAGAGAAAGAGAGAGAGAGGGAGAGAGAGAGAGAGAGAGAGAGATACAGAGAGAGAGAGAGAGGGAGAGAGAAAGAGAGAGAGGGAGAGAGGGAGACAGAGAGAGAGAGAAAGAGGGAGAGAGGGAGACAGAGAGAGAGAGAAAGAGACAGAGAAATAGAGGGGTAATGGTATGGCCCGGGGTTCTAATTCAGTTTCTTTTCAAATTATTCAACATGGTACTGGTAAAAAATATCTGCCATGTGGCTATACAAACAGGTACCACAATCTCGTTTATTGTTCTACAAATATTCCAAAAGTATTGATGAGACGATGACGATATAATAATAATAATACAGTGTGGGTAATCGTGAGAATATTCTTCTTCTCTCTCTGCTAGATCCCCCGAACAGTGGAATCAGTCGAGTAGAATTAACTGTGACGTGAGTTATTAGGTGTCCCAGCTGAAAAGTGAATCGTCACGTTGTGGTTTTAATAAAAAGCAGCAATGGCGAACGATTGTTGCTGAAATCCAGCAGGTAATATTGATAAGATTGCTTTTCCCTAAAAAGTATCATGAGACATAAATCTAGATAAAAACTGTACCATCAACACTGATATCGTCTTGAAAACATACAGAAAATTTTGAAAACAGAGGAGGGGCGGGTTGTACGTCGACACCTTGCACGATAAGCTGTATGGGGGCGAATGAAGAGAGGGATTAACTGAGGGGGAAACGGGAATGATTTTGTTGAATTATTAGGTATGAATAAAAAGAAGGAGATCAATTAAGGGGAGAGAGAGAGAGAGAGAGTGAGATATAAATAGAATGAGCGAGTGGGACAGCGAAAAAGAAAATGAATGAAAGAGCGAATAGTTTTTGAGTGAATGTGAGTGAGAGAAAGGGAGAGAAAGAGACATTGAAGTATTAGGTGTGTGTGTGATCGATCGAGAGAGAGAGAGAGAGAGAGAGAGAGGGCGGGGGCGGGAGACAGACATAGAGAAATAGAATGACTTAATGGATGGCAGAAGAAGGGAGAGAGAGAGAGAGATTCATTGTCATTGTGTACCAGTTATTATGTATGCCAAAAGCGAAAGAAATTGAAATAAGTCATGGCTTGAATAGCTATGAAAACGAGTGTCAATATAAAGTATTATCAGTACGTCACTACACTACACAGGGAATCAATTATGCGTGAACTATTTGAAGAGCTATTATTTTCTATTGCTATTTTTGCATGCTTCCAAACTTTAGAAGGCCAAGTAAATATTATTTGTAGTTTCTCGTCCCCGCAATGATTGTTTTGGAGCCCTTCTCCATCTTTTTGTGGTTTTTCGTTATTTTATATTTCTAGTTTAAGAAGTAAGATCAAATAAGTTTAAAAGAAAAGGCATAGTACAGAAAATCTATACAAAATATATTTTAATTTATGTATTATAATACCATTTTAAATTTCATTTAACGGGTAACTGAATAAAAGTATCCAAAAATGCATGATGTTTATCACGATAACATGATTAGTCAGTCCGATCTGGGTCGAGTGGTCTATTCTTCCCTCTTTTTTCTGGGGG
>JAVYIG010016157.1:0-32473 GCA_035222895.1 Strongylocentrotus droebachiensis | reverse complement strand
ACCTAGGTTTATGTTCGTCATATGACACGTTTCGATGCGTTTCAGACCAAGGTGACAAAACTTAGTCTGAAAACGCGTCAAAACGCGTCATTTGACGAACATAAACCTAGGCTTGTCGACAAATCTCCTTTGTGAATTCGAGCCGTTTTGTTTTACCATGGACCTAACATCGGTGTAACCAAAAGGCATTTATAGTGGTAATTTTTTCTTTTTTTTGGGGGGGGGGGGAGGGGGAGATCATATGTATGACTTCTCCAATGGGTTTAAATATCAATATGCTCTAGTAATAGTTTGCATATAATGACATAAACTATATCCCTGGAATATTTCCTTAATATGAAAAAGAGAGAAAACCAATGTTACTTTATTTTGAATTGAAATGAATTAAAGTTTTAAAAGGTATAAATATATTTGCATAAGCTTTATTGCTTATTGACAATTAACATAGAACTTTCTGCATGATTTGTAAATCTTTGCTAAAAACAAACGGTTGGGCGATGGGCGTGGGAGGGGGGGGGGGGCAACCAGGAGCAAACGTATTCAGAAAGATTAAGGGAGGGCTTTCTGAATGTCTTTAAAAGGCGGTAGAGAAACAACAGAAAATTCATCAGGAGTTTTTCAGGAATGGCAGTTCAGTTATCTTCTCATGGCTTCTCAAAATCATCAATGATGAGAGAAAGTATTAATAATACAAAATAATAATAATAATGGATCGGCAGCAATGCAGGTTCTTGTTACCGGTTTGCAATACCTCTCTATTTGATGGCAAAACGATATGACTACGTCAAATTTATTGAGTTTAAACGCGTCTTGAATGTCAATGAAACACGACACCAACATCGATCAGGCAAATTACTGTTGGCCCTGTAAAATTTGAAGATCGTGAAATTTAATTTGACGGCGATATTGACCAGTCGGGCATACTGAAAAGAATGGGATGATCAAATCTCTTTGATAGAATGTAAACACTGCGCCAGCTTGCGATAAAATAGAGAAAGTTTATAGGAGCGAAAATGTCAATCACATCATGGGTGTATGACGTCATAATGACATTGTTCGTGATAGAAACAGGGATATAGGGTGAAATAAAAGAAAAAGTACAGTGGCACGTCTGACGTAACTTATTGTATGGTAGAAGACATGGAATCTGATAAGTACTTGTATTCATTTATCATTTTTCCTCCCTTTCTTTGCTAACATTAGTTTCCATTTCCTTTTTTTCTTAATATATTCATAATATCTGAGACAAAAATGTTTACTTTACCCTACCAGAATTTTAAAAAGAATGAGAAAAATCGTATTAAAAAGGGGGTGGATAGGAGCAAGAAAGCACGACATAACAAGGTTGTTGAACAGCGAATATAGGGGTGAGTAATCTCTCTCTCCCTCTCTCTCTCTCAACCTTTTAGTTTTAGCATCTTCTTCTTTTTCTTTATTCTTATACTCTATATACTCGTACCTTTTACCATTGTATTCAGGCCTCCGTCTTTTTTCACAACAGATTTTAATATGTTCACAATATTTTACTGGATTCAATCAGGGAGCCATTTAAATTTGAAATCTATCTTCGCTTCTCAAAATATCAGATCGTTAAATCAAATGACCATTAATTCATGATTTGTATAAAGTTTTGTGAATGTTAGGCCTATGTCATAATGTTAATATATCTTATCCGACAGTCTAACTAGTATATTAACACAAACTTATTCGTAATTGATTACATGACCCCCCCCCCCCCTCCTTCCAACTGAGTTGTCTCTTTATCAACTAGCGCAATCTCACCTACACCCATTATTACTTCAGATCTAACATCGAAAAGAAAAGTTATATCCAAGAATCATTTCTATTCAATTGGGTTCATTTAATCGTTTCATCGTCCATCTTATGATACAACATATTACCCACCACTTGCAAAAAAAGAGCGATTATGAAAGAAGTGGTTCATATCTGGGAAAGGTGCTAAATTAATTATAGATAATTAGTAAGCCCTTGCCACTCTGTTTATGAAAGTAAAAGAATATCAGAGAAATAAAGGTCACATAAATAGGATGGCTCTTCAAATGCCCTCATAATACGTAACATTGCAAGATATAACGTTGGAAAGTTTATGCCATCTGTTTGTTTTTATTCCAACACATTTCTGTGTACAGTGCGCATGACTTTATTTCTTGACATTGCAATTGCATGACTAGAACTCAATATTATCTTTAAAGAGAAGGACTGACCTTTTTTACGCTTTGAACTTTTCATTTGTTTATCCGATTTCACTAACACTTTTCCTCTGTTACCAAAATCCTCTGCATTCCTTCAAATCAATACCTTAAAAGGTTGGATTTCTCTTTGAAATCAAATGTTGAAGCCTATCTCATCCCCTCCGCCCCCCCCCATAATCCACTCTTCCTCAATTCCCTCCCCTCCAACACTTAACGTTCAAGGAATATGCAAACCATGTGTCCACATAAGTTAACATTTTAAAAAAGGAAGAATAAAAAACGACAAAGGGGGCTCAAAAACATGACATAAGACTCCATAAACACAATAAAAGAGCAAAAAATAGAAAACCATCCGCAAAATATGATCCAACAGTTTGTTATGATTGATGACCTGAAGAAAAGGTTAAAAGCGACAAGTGACTTTGCAGTGTCACAGAGTGCCAATTATAAAGAAAGATAGTCAATGTCACCGTGGCCACTGGCGATGGGACACTAATGCAGAAATGCGAAGCAAGATGTCATCAAAATCACATTTTGATTTAACCTTTGACATATCTTCACGTCAATTTCAGGCAGCCAATATATTATCATACGGATACCACATACGGATCCAGGGGAGGGGGATGATTGGGATCCAGTGCCCCTCTTTTCATTACCACTTTGTAGGGGGGGGGGGGTGTTTAATTGCTTGTCGGAGCAGTTTTTAGTAAAAAGGAAACTCAAAAATCTATTTATTAATTTCATATATTTATATATGTTTGGGGTGGGGGTGCTTCACATTGTGTGCTTGCTCTTAATTTTTTAAATTTTGTTCGTGTGGCTTGTATTTCTTTCTCTATTTATTTCTCTTTCTCTCTCTCTCTCTCTCTCTCTCTCTCTCTCTCTTTCTCTCTCTCTCTCCCTCCCTTCCTCCGTCCATCCTCTCCTTTCTCTCTCTATCTACATCTCTCTCTTCTGTCACCAAGGGGCTTTGGTATAATATAGGCGTAGTTATGGCATGTCGGATCAAGTAACCACGCAGTGGCCACCTTTTAAACAATCTGTTTCTCACAACACACTATCTCTCTCCCTCTCTCGAATTGTTTTCCTCCACTCGATGCACTTGAAAAAGATCCCGTGCCCCGCAAACACCCTTAACCATCCTCAAAACAGTAGGTAGGCTATGGTCCGTTTCGAGTACCATCTTCACCCTAAAGAAACTGCCGTTTTAGTTGCAGCTGCAGAACAGAGGCCCTAACAAACCCTCCTGCTTGGTGACCGCTCTCATCAACCAAACTCTCGAGGTTACAACTTTTGTTTGCCTGCCTGCCAATCAGAATAATGAGTCATTATTAACCCCGATAATGACCCCATTGTCATACAATGACCCCCTCCCTAACCCATTTTTGGACAGGAGATAATGTGTACTCTTTGACAGGGAAGGATTAGGCAAATTTTGAGAACGATGTCCTCATTAAGATTCCGGCGAAATGAATCGAAATCTTCATCCGCATTTGCAACAATTTGTTCTCATTCACTCTCCCCGCTCCCTGTCTTTTTATTTGCCTCTCTCAAACCCCTTCTCCCCTCTCATTTCCTCTCTCCCCCTCTCCCTCTCTCTCCCTCCCATTCAAACATCAAACCCTATATCCCTCTCTTCCTCCTTCTGCCTTTCTCCTTAATTTTCGACAGTTATTTTATCTCCCGCTTGCCTTTTCTATTCATTCACATTTATATTGTTAATTGCTGTCAAAGCAGCCTAATTAGCGAATATCGAAAATACGGTCTTTCATGGCAACATTTCCTGTTTCCTTTAGAATGATGTGTTGTCAATAAAACCTTAATTGAAAAAACCCGTATATAAAGACTATCTGCCTATAAGGTCTACGTTTCCTGTCTCATGTGAGTGGTATTTACGATTTTATTCAGGTCTGCTACGAATCGTCAAGAAAATGTTGACGTGCCTAGATAGAAAAAAAAACCCTGTACTTTCGAATAGAGGCTTACGAACATTTCCTTGTTGTATTTAATATACTTATAGTTTTAACATATTAACAGTATAGAGACTGATCTCAATAGATCCTTGACTGTACATATTAATATGTACAATCTCCATCTCCCATTGCCAATATTTCATCACTTGAAGAATTCAACAGTTTACACAACTCACCTAGAACCACCCATGAAGAACTGCAAAGATTATCATGCGAACAACAAAATATCAACGAAAACAACGTCGCGTTATTGAAATTTGGACTAAACTCTGGTAATCCCGATTTATTTTCTTTGAACGGCTTGGGATGAGGCAAATCACTCATCAGGTTTAGATCACTGCGTGGAAATAGTCTGTTCTGAGGCTTTGTTCCTTTCTTGGTTGAATTTGTCACCTATTACATTCTCGTTTTAAAACTAATTATGAAGTAACGTTATCATTTTTGTCAGATGTACAAACTAGGACAACTGTGACAAGGGATGATATTAATTATCTTGAAATTAGTTTAGAGTACGGGTTCTTTATCATGGTGAAAACAAAATCATTTTTCATATTTAAGAATAATATCATCCCAACGTCTGCACCTAGAAAACTAAGAGGCCTGTCGTCAAAGAGGAGACATAAATAGGTCGTGATGATTTTGATCGAGTAATCATCATTGATCTATGCCATGGAAATCTTAGTCTGTAACACAGACTCCATTGGATAATTTTAAATACTCGAACAAATTAAACAGTAGCTTCAGCAAAACGTCCTTTCCACCCTTTTCCCGTAAGTTCTAAACAAATTAATACCCCTATATCGTCCCTATTTTCACGAAGTGACGGTAGTGAGGAAAATCGCAACGCAAAGTTAATGCATTTTTTTTCTCACTACCGTCACTTCGTGAAAACAGCGACGATATCCTCCTTAATTATTCTTATCATGACGTTCATACAACTCACCACAATAAATAAAAACAATATTTGTTTCGCTTGTTGCCGCTTTCTGTATGTGTGTGTCCGGAATAAGAAATTCATCTAATTTTTACTTGGGTAGATTAAAAAAAAAGGTTGAAGTCCAAATTGTGTACGTTACTATTCTACCCCACCCAATCCCGCACTCACATTATTGCGGGTTCCCCCATCCTCCTTAATACCCTTATCATGACGTTCATACAGCCAGGGGCGGATCTAGCTTTTTGCTAAGGGGGGGTTTGACCAAAATAATGACGATGCGGAGCATCGTCCACGAGCCGCGAAGCGGCGAGCCGATTTTTTTTGGGGTGTTTATTTGAACCCCGTAAGTGATGTTTTCCTGGCATCTATTAACACAATGGAGACCATAAAAAGCAGTGCATGATAACGTCTTTTTAAATCAAGTAACAGTTTAATACACAGTTATATCCAGAGTTATCATGTGTTTGGTTAAGTTACCAGATGAGTTGAATATCTTCTCATAATATTTGCACTTGAAAGGGTTTCTCTCCAGCGTGCGTTCTTTTTTTCTTTTCTTTTTTTTTTTTTTTTTCCTTTTTTTTGGGGGGGGGGGCCGCCCAAGGGGGGGGGGTTTAAACCCCCTAAACCCCCCCGTAGATCCGCGCCTGACAGCTTACCACAAAAAGTCAAATGGGAATCCAACATCTTTTATTCTAATATCTTTTAAACAAATTGAACATAAGTGTGTGTGTGGGGGGGGGGGGTATCAAATTGACCTGTTTGACTGTACTGCCAGTAGAGGGAGCTCTATTCCGTTTTGTTGTTAGTGGAATTGACTGCTTTAGGTCCGTATAATTATGAGTCTGCATGTAACAAAGAAAAAGATGGGTGATGATAACGACAGCGATAACGATGTGATTCTACAAAAGCATAGCAGAGAGCCATATTCGATAACAAATAATACATTCAATATTAAGAGTAAAATGTCGCTAGGAGATTAATACTTTTCAATCTGTTTGCTTGCCAATTTAAGTTCCCCGATCCTACGTTATTCAATGTCAAGGCATGTTATATGGTGGTTAGTTATATGAGCCAATTTTCACGAAATGTAGAATATGTTTGATTTTCGTGTTTCAAACAAAACATCACGAAGAGATATTGGCATTGATTCAAGTCACATTACAAATTCGCAAGAAAAGTTCATTGAACGGTGGAAACCATTACTATTATATTATACGCCAATAACCATGACAACTAAGCTCCTAAGCTCAGATTAATTTTTTAAACTATAAATGGTTTTTAAACCTTGAATGGATGTGGAAATTAAATCGCTTCCTCTGAAAAGGTGGGTTTGTGGCGTGCACATTTCGCATGATGGTGATGATAAAGCTGATAGATACAAACCAACGTTTGCGTAGCTATGGGGAGAGGGGCATGGGGGCTTGTAGCTCCCCCTTCGAATGGCTACAAATCAAACTAGTAAGAATGTGAGCTAACAAGAAGAAAGGGAGAAGGGGGAAAAGGATTTGAGAGAAAAATGATAGACCTCAAACCGTCTCATAAGTAAGAACGTGAGCTAAGAAGAAGAAAGGGAGAAGGGGGAAAAGGATTTGAGAGAAAATGATAGACCTCAAACCGTCTCATTTTCGGTTACTTGTGCATTTACCCTTATTGTCAGTCCCACCCCCTCCTCCAATGACTGTATAAAGCTCTACGCCATCGCATCCAACTTCGAATAAATTACAAACTGATTCAACTGTCAGATGAGTCAGATATTTACTTTCCTACCTGTGTTTCTCCAACGACAAGTGATAACCTGCTAGTACGTTTTTATACATCGTTTTCTTCAAGAGTAAGTTTTTAATTGTTTTTTTGTTTGTTCGTTTGCTTGTTCTTTTATTTGTTCATTTTTTGTCATCATCATTTAGTTAAATTGCCATCTCAGCTTACTGTAAATTGTGTGGTAATGTTTCTTTTAGTCGAGTAGTTGATGTTTCAGGTCAGTTCCTACTCCAGGTGACCATTTAACTCTTCCACAACAGAGCTAGAATTTACAGGTTCAAGGCAGAACATTGACTGTTAAAGCCCCACTGTCCTACTTGTAGCTACTTGCTCCCTCTATATAGAAAACTTCCCAAATCGGTGCCTGTTGGTCCCCCATGATCCTCTTTTTCTTATGTTAGTTGAGAGCTGAGTTAATGAGATAGTCATCTGTCAGTGACCTCGCTGTGTGGTCTAATCCCTTCTGGCCCAGTAGTAATGACGGTCTTTAAATGCCTTGGTTTGAAGAGAGTTATTAAGATTCCACTAACCCTTTTTTTTTAATACACTCTATTTGTTTTAGCAATCATACAGTTATAATCAAAAGTTATTGGATTAAACAGGCGCAGCATTCAGGTAAGTTATGTCCGATACCTCGATATTATGTTCATTAGTTTTGATGAATTCTGGTGTTCAATCGCAACTTGAAATTAATTGCAACTCCTATCTCTTAATTACATAGTTTCGATTAGTTTTAAGTTCTCATTGAACTGCGCCGAAGCTCCACATACTGCAATATTACAAGGTACCAATACCCTACTGTTCCCAACCTTCTTTGCGATTTATTTTCAGCAGTTAATAGATGACCATGGAGATAGGGGCTACATCTTCTCAGTCTCCTGGATATCAGATGAATCCGGGAAGCCATCTTAGGAACCCTAAGGGACGCTACAACGTCCGTGCCGCAAGAGTAACGGGTTTCTTGATCTTCTGTGGTGCTATGTGCTGTATCATCTTAGCCATTGCTCAGATCGTACTGGATTCTGGGATCGGAAGATATGGAGCAGGAATATGGTGTTCTGCTTTGGTAGGTTAACACATTGATCCCTGGACCCGGGTAGCTCCTGTATTAAGCCAATGGGAAATAAACAATTCACCAGTCAACGGGTTAATATTATATTGAAGGCAATGCCAACCAAGGGAAGGACGCTCAAAAGCTGGGTCTCATATTTGATTTGATTTGATTTGATTTATTTTTTCCACTCAAATATCCACAAATTAAAATGACATATATAGACCATACAGTATTACAATATAATAATAGAACAAATGAATTATATAAGTAATGAATACTGATAAGTACAGTATCTACGTAACAAAATAAGTTTACATAATAATAATAATAGTGGGTTCTTGTAAAGCGCTCATGTCAGTCAGATTTGACCCTCCTGGCGCTTCCGATTATTACCCTGGTTTGAGAATAAGCCAACATATTAGTATATTGCTTGTTTTAACTGAGAGGGGAAAAAGGGAATCTCAGAAAAGCTACTAAACTTACGAGATTCATAACTATCTCAAACAGAATGCAAAAGCCCTCTGGAAGGCTGGAATCCATGTCACACCTGTATAAAATATCTGTTCTGAATGTAATATTTTAAATATTTGAATTACCATAAAGTGGTATAATTAACGGCGGAACATATCTTGCCTTCACAGAGCGGGTGCTCAACATACGGGTGTTTGGGACTCATGGTTATATTTCCAAACTTCATTGTTGTTAGGTGTAATATTCCTGAATTCACCTCACCTTCGTGACTTTGCAAATTATTTCAAAGAAACTGAAGATTTAAAAATAAGAATCCTTTTAATTGTGAGGGGAAAAAAAATCAGTATCAATCTGTAACAAAATCATTATATTTTTTGAGAATTTCTTCTATGGAAAGTTAGAGGACACCCATGCTAAAAATCTATTTTTTCAGTGCCATGCACATGTCAGGCATTTGCTTTTCTTTATACCTATTAATAAATGATGTTTGGTCAATGTTTTGTTTTCAGGTCTTCATTCCATGTGGAGTGATTGGTATCATCAGCAGCTACAAGAAGGACCCTAACCTTGTAAGTGTTCATTTCGTTCGTTTGTTCGATCTTTCTTTCTTTCTTTGTTTCTTTCCTTCTTTCTCCCCTTCGTTCGTTCTTTCTTTCATTCCTTCCTTTTTCAATGTAGCCAGTTCATACTTGCATCCACATTATGCAAAATTACTTTACATGTGATCACCAAATTGAATATTCATCTTCCATTTTGTAAATTTGTCTCGAAAAAGATGAAGTTGGCTCCGTCCTTTGCACAGTTCTTGAGCAATCCTTGTTTTATGTAATCCTGAGATTTCAGACTTCTAAACTAGGTAAATGATTTCGAAAGCTGTTTTTCAAACTTTAGTGTATGAAATGTGTCCAACAACTATGTTTCAATTTTGGGCCTTCATTGTGGAATACTCTCCCTCAATGAATTAAGAATAGCAGTTCTGCTGAAGTGTTAACAAACAATCTTAAGAAATATCTGTTTAATTTAGCTTATAATTGATTACCATTACCTTTCATGTCTGTACCTTTCCTATTGCACTTTTATATATAATCCTGTATTTCATCTTTTGCACAAGCTGCGCCTATGTCAAGTGGATTTGGCGCCTCATAAATCTATTATTATTATATGGTATTTATTCTTATAGGACGGACATAAACGGTGTTTAGAATTACTTTATTATCTTAATATCTATATTTCTTTCCTCTTTTTAAAATTCTATTTGTCTAGATTATTGCCTACCTTGTGCTGAGTATCTTAACGGCAGCTGGGTCGGGTGGAGTGATGATTGTAAGCGCCATCAGTGCTTCTGCTACCGGGCGATGCTTCGAAAGCGAATGGCAATATGAATGTTGTAGCAAGAGTACATGGGTATGACTTTCCTTTCATTTTGTGTATTTCGAATAAAGGCACATGATTTGTGATTCCTAAAAGAACCCCAAAGTTGGCGACGTGTATATTTAACAGGTAAAAATAATCCTTAAACTCAGAAATATACGCTCTTAAAAATTGGAAATAACAGAGCAAAAAATGACTTTTGAATTTAATTGTGTAATTTAATTTATTTTTACCCGAGGCGGCGCTCCGGGAAGGGGAAAGATGGTGCGGGGGGGGGGGGGGGGGGGGGGAGGGGTTGGATAGAATAGTATCTTACAAAATTTGGACGTCAACTTTTTTTTTTCATCTACCCAAGTAAAGTGCCCCCACACATTTGTAAATTATTGTCAAGTACTTCAAAGGTGACCCCTTTTACTTCAGATAAGGGTCCCTTTTACTTTCTTATAGGTGCCCGTTCCACATTCTTATATTAAAGTGCTCCTTACCACCACTGATAAGTGCAACCTTCACCTCTGATAAGTGCCCCTTTAAGTTTGACAAGTGCATCTTTTCTTTGTAATAAAAATACCCCTTCCCATTCTAATAAGTGTCCTTGTTTAAGGATATGTGCCCTAGTTTCCTTTTAATAAGTGCCCCTTTACCTCCTTGATAAGAGGCCCTCCCCTTCTCATAAATTCCCCTTTTCACCTCAGATAAATGTCCCTATTGAAATCTGATAGGCGCCCCTTTTCCTTTGTTATAAGTGTTGCAAAATGGTGGTTGCATTGTAAATATTTCTTCATATTTGTTGCCACAGATTGGTCGAATCGTTTCAGACTCCATGCTGTCTATCGTCTGTATGTTAGAGATGATCATTGCTATAGTGGCTTCTTCTTACTGCTGCTCAGGATTATGCTGTACATGCTGTGGTGCAGACATCAAACCCATTCAAGAGGTAAGATCACGTCACGTGACTGAATAAAGCTACTTATGTGACGTTTAAAACTTCCCTCAGTATTATGATCCTGTGGTGTCGTAGAGGTGTCGTGGTCGAGTGGGTATGTCACCGGACAGTGGATCACGGTTCGAGTCCCGCCGCGGCACTAATGTCATTTGGCAAGACATGAATCTACATTTCCCTGAAATGCACTGTGGGCTGCTATTGATAACGGCCGTTGGAGCTAAAGCTTGGGTAATAATTTTCCAAAAAAATCTCTTTGGAAGCGCATATCATAATGTGTTATGCGCTATACAAGAACGGACTATTATTATTATTATCATTATTACGATAGAAGCATACGATCCCACATGTTATGCTCACCCTTGTAGCCTATGTACAGGCACATCCGGGACGACTGAAATGCCCAAAAGAGGGATGCAAGGAAAACAAGGGGAAATACAAGGAAAAAAAGAAAGCTGAAGAAGAAGCAATGTAAAAATTTAGTTTTGTATAGATGCATGTACACTTTTTTATTTAGATATCTATTGTAATGGCTATAGCTGTCATTATTCGGATGCATAGACCAACATTCTTTGTCTCCTTATAAGTTTTGATCTCAAAGCATTGGGTCCTACCATTACTTACCAAGAAAATTTATGGGAGCATAGTCTTTTACACACCACTCTCCTTTGAAAATGTAATCATGTCGTTGATCAAATGAAGAACAATAACAATTATTTTCTTCCTCCCCTATAACCCCTTTCCTATCTCTCTCTCTCTCTCTCTCTCTCTCTTTATTTTTTATTTCTCTTTATTTTTTGTTTCTTTTTTTGTTTCTCTGTAATTTCTCCTTTTGCGTTCCTCTGTCTCTCAACGAAACGTATTTCTGTTCAACTTCATAGGTGCAGGAGCCTACTGGTGTCAAGAAACAGAGGTAAGATTTTTTTTCTTTTCATCAATTTTGTTTGCTTGTTGTTTTATTAATTTTTGTTGTTGTCGTTTTTTTATTTTATTTTTTTATTTTTGTGATTGCCACAGGGCAGATATAATCATTTTTAATTTATGTTAAAGTCGCATTGGCCTTACACACTCGACGATTCAATTGGCTTAACTAAAAGTAATACTCATTTTCTTCCAATGACTTTTAAAAATAATTTTACCAATAATTCGGTACGAGAGCGTTCAATAGCGGTTTAATATACAATGTATAATTAAAAACGAATGATTTTGCCATTTCTTTGCAGTTTGGAGCATGCCTAGGAACGGACATCATCACATATTGATTTCTTTACACTTTAGACGATCAATTTAAGATTTACAGCGAACGCGTTATTAGGGGGAAAACATGCATTAATGTGAAATTTTGCGAATACTTTTTAAAAATTCATATTAAATGTAATGATTACTGCGATTTGAGTGAAGCATTTAAAGGGATCCGGTAACTTTGTCTCAGATTCTGAAACAAAATTCTGGATTTAGCTCATGCTGCAATGATAATTATAAACCTTTAGGTCAGTCAGGAACTCCATGATTTTTACAAGCCGATCGCCTGTCCGATTATCAAGATATTTATGATTGGAATTACACATTTTGATAGGGAAAACGAGTATCGTAAAACCGGTCACTTAAAGATTTTTACTTTTTTGAGGCACTTCTTGATCATTTCGAAGCGCAATTTGTTAGGGCTTCAATATTACACCATATTACAGACACTGATAACAAGTAGGGCCGTGTATCTCAGATCTAACATTGTTAAACGATCCCTTTAAGTTAATTGACAGTTAAGCAAAACTTTTTAATTGATAATCGGTATAATGCAATTATTCCTGGAATCGACGGGTAATCATCCTGTTAAAATGACTCGGTAACATTGTTGAAAGTTGATGAAAAAGGTGCGTAATTTTTGTATGAAATGTTACTCATTACTGTAACATTCCTTCTTCTGTACTAACTCTCTAACAAGCAAGAAATCCTGAAAAAAATTCTCAAACCACAAAGATATTCCAACCATTTTTTAACTTTCTATGAAAATAAGACAAGACAGGCTTTTAAAAATCTTTCAACACTTAAATGTCTGGAATAGTATATAGAGCAAATTCATTGTTTTGTGACGATTTACATTCACCTAAAATGTAATTAAATTGTAATAATATAGTTGAGAGAATTAAGGAATCGATCAGATAATTTTCCCCCAATTTTTATTATTAGTATTTGGTCTGTTTTCACTCAATCTTTCAGATCATCTTTAATTGTCCATCTAGCACTGAAGTAACTACCTTAGCACCATTTTCTCTCATCTGAACAATGTTACCAAGTCCCTTTCATGGTGTGGGAGTGGTTAGATCAAGGATACCTCTTTGGTTAGATCGGTTGACTGAAAATGTGGAGCTCGTGGGTTCGAGACCCAGCACGGCATTTTAATGTCATTTTGCAAGATATGTGCATACTATGATATTTCGGGAATTTAAATTGGGCCCTTGTAACAGGTGCTTAAAAGTCACTGTCAATGAAATAACTATGCCGTTCCGTAAATTATGCGATAGGCATATTTTTAACCACATGCACTGTCTTGGTGCTTAAATCCGATGTTTATGCAGCAACCTGTAAATACGAAACAATACTTCTGTAGTTTATATGTACATGTATTCATATGCACAGTATCATCATAATTATACTTTATTCTTGCATGATTGTACATAATGTTAAGCGCAATCCTTTGTTAAAGTAAAATTAAAGATAAACTTGAGTTCTGGTAAAAAATGGAAAATGAATTCTCACAGAATCTAACGAAACTTACAC
Organism: Strongylocentrotus droebachiensis; assembly: GCA_035222895.1. NCBI lineage: Eukaryota > Metazoa > Echinodermata > Echinoidea > Camarodonta > Strongylocentrotidae > Strongylocentrotus > Strongylocentrotus droebachiensis. Next base: position 18,975 of record JAVYIG010016157.1, on the reverse strand, counting down.
TGAATGTTCAAGATTACAAATAAATGTCATGTGCCAAACAATTTTGGAAGAAATTGTATACTGGCTGAGTAATGAGCATAGAAAGATAAGGAAATCGGGGTAGTACTAGCCCCGACACCATGTGTGTTGTCCCATATACATCTTTCTGTGTAAGTGATTGTTACTTTACCAAGACTCTGCCAAATTTATGATGATTTTGATGACTCCAGAACCTTGCATTACACACCATTACTTACATGCTATATGATCAACTTTTCTGATCCATTCCACATCTTTTCTTTCACAATGCAATCGCAGTACCAGAACTCAAGTTTATCTTTAATATACACTGCTTTTTATTTTCCTTTTAAATATAGCACGTTATTCATGTTTACGATTGCGTTATCATTCTCATTGAAAAGCTACATTAAATTTCGTATTTGTTAGCATTATGTTATGTTCTTAGTGTCATATATGTTAGGCTACCCCCTTAATCACATTGATATAATTTGCAGAATATGGATATTGAAACGTACAAGTGATATTACATAATGCATTGATATCCATAATAAAAGAGTCGAGGGTAGAGACAACCTTTTCATGTTTTATGTACATGTATGTGAATGTGATCTTGCCATGGGTCACGGGTGACGAAAAATCGATGGTGATGATGACGCTGATGATAATGATGATCTGGGAAGGGCTCTAATTTTATGAAAAACATAAATTGGATTACCAACCATGAATAGAGTTTCAACTGAGACACAATTATGATCAACTGACATTCGGGTTTACAGCCAAACGGACACATATTACCAAGATAGTTCAAGCACGTGCAATGGTTGTGTGTTTTGGTGGCAATTTTTCACATTTTTTTATTTCGACATAATATCTGGCAGTCGTTTCCTTTTTCATATTTGATATTGTTTTGTATGTATATTCTGTATGCTTTGCTTTGTAAATCATGTTAAACTGAGCAGCTTTCAGCCCTTGTGGTGAATGTTCAGTATTTCCTTCTTTTTTTCTTTTATAAAATGACAATAAACCGATTTTATCAATCGACTAAGCACTGGTCTAAAGGATTTTCCTTTGAGTTATTCCGTACACTTCGCCTAATAAATTTGCTTGGAAGGCCTCTGAGCTTAATCATATTGAAAGAGAAAATCATGTTTTATAAAGGGTGAACATTGGTTCGTCACTTCCATTTTGCATCGCAAGCTCAGATTCCAGATTGATTCAATTGAGTTTTTGAAGTTATTCGATTCCCGCGGATCTTCCTCACCCCGGTCACCCTTTGTTTCTCTTTCTCTCTCATATACACACCCACACATGTTTTATTCCAGATATATCTATATTTATACTGTACGTATCTATACATGTACATGTATAAGCTTTCAAGTGCATTTCGGGTCGAAAATTTCAAAGAGGCCTATATTTATTTTGAGTACTTCGAAATATGGCACATTGATATTCGGTCATGGCCGGTTGTGACCCATAATCCGCTAGTGCTCCCCCTTTCTCTCTCTCTCTCTTCCCCTCACCCACACCCCACAACCATAATGCTCTTACCAACCATCATTGTATCTTCTCCCTTCCCATCGAACGTGTCGATGCCCCCTCACCTTCCTCCACCTCCCCTCTTTCTATCTATATATCTATATCTTACCCCCTCCCCATCTCTCTCTTCCCCCTCCTCCCCCTCCTCTCCCTATACCTCTCTCTTTTCTTCCCATCTCTCTCTCTTCCCCCCTCCTCCCCCCTCTTCCTATATCTCTCTCTTTTCTCCCCATCTCTCCCTCTGTCTGTCTCTCTCTCTCTCTCTCTGTAGGACAGGGATCAGTATGCCAGGGACAACGGACATATAAAATGTATCACTTTTTTGTTTAAAGATCTCGAATGTTATATGACGGAGAGACTAATATATAAATAATTCAAGAGAATATTGAAGTGTTTATCACAAATATACATTCAGCACAAACCAGATGATATTTTGATTTATTTTGGTAAATAATGACATTACATGTACATGACATTGCAAGGACAAAACACAAGACTGGTCTATAATGTTTGAGATGGCATTATTTTGGTTATAATACTTGACATAAGTTTTTAAGAGAAAATCATGTGAGCAGAACGTTAAAAGGATTTAACGCAAAAGGATAAATTTTACAATTCAAAGGTAACATAACAATATGCATGATTTCTTAACCAAATGACATACAATGTCCAGAGCTCAGGATATAACACCAATCATTAGAGGAAAAACAACTTGGGGTGGGGGGAGGGCTATTAAATTGACTCGTTTTACTGTACTGCCAGTAGAGGGAGCTCTATTCTGTTTTGTTGTTAGTGGAATAGACTGCTTTAGGTCCGGCATATGAGTCTGCATGTTACAAAGAAAAAGATGGGTGATGATAACGACAGCGATAACGATGTGATTCTACAAAAGCATAGCAGAGAGCCATATTCGATAACAAATAATACATTCAAGATTAAGAGTAAAATGTCGCTAGGAGATTAATACTTTTCAATCTGTTTGCTTGCCAATATAAGTTCCCCGATCCTACTTTATTCAATGTCAAGGCATGTTATATGGTGGTTATGAGCCAATTTTCACGAAATGTAGAATATGTTTGATTTTCGTGTTTCAATCAAAACATCACGAAGAGATATTGGCATTGAGTCAAGTCACATACCAAATTCGGAAGAAAAGTTATATTATATTATACGCCAATAACCATGACAACTAAGCTCGGATTAATTTTGTTAACTATAAATGTTTTTTAAACCTTGAATGGATGTGGAAATTAAATCGCTTCCTCTGAAAAGGTGGGTTTGTGGCGTGCACATTTCGCATGATGGTAATGATCAGGCTGATCAAACGGTGGCGTAGCTATGGGGAGGGTGCATGGGGGCTTGTAGCTCCCCCTTCGAATGGCTAAAATCAAACAAGTAAGAATGTGAGCTAAGAAGAAGAAAGGGAGAGAGGAAATAGGATTTGAGAGAAAATGGTAGATCTCAAACCTTCTCATAAGTAAAAACGTGAGCTAAGAAGAAGAAAGGGAGAGGGGGGAATAGGATTTGAAAGAAAATGATAGACCTCAAACCGTCTCATTTTCGGTTACTTGTGCATTTACCCTTATTGTCAGTCCCACCCCCTCCTCCAATGACTGTATAGCTCTACGCCATCGCATCCAACTTCGAATAGATCACAAACTTATTCAACTGTCAGATGAGTCAGATATTTACTTTCCTACCTGTGCTTCTCTAACGACAAGTGATAACCTGCTAGTACGTTTTTATACATCGTTTTCTTCAAGAGTAAGTTTTTAATTGTTTTTTTGTTTGTTCGTTTGTTTGTTCTTTTATTTGTTCATTTTTTGTCATCATCATTTAGTTAAATTGACATCTCAGCTCACTGTAAATAATTGCGTGGTAACGTTTCTTTTAGTCGAGTAGTTGATGTTTCAGGTCAGTTTCTACTCCAGGTGACCATTTAACTCTTCCACAACAGAGCTAGAATGTACAGGTTCAAGGCAGAACATTGACTGTTAAAGCCCCACTTTCCTACTTGTAGCTACTTGCTCCCTCTATATAGAAAACTTCCCAAATCGGTGCCTATTGGTCCCCCATGATCCTCTTTTTCTTATGTTAGTTGAGAGCTGAGTTAATGAGATAGTCACCTGTCAATGACCTCGCTGTGTGGTCTAATCCCTTCTGGCCCAGTAGTAATGACGGTCTTTAAATGCCTTGGTTTGATAATAGTTTCCTACCATGTATAAAGTGGACATTATTTGATTCCACTAACACTTTTAAAACACTCTATTTGTTTTAGCAATCATACTGTTATGATCAAAAGTTATTGGATTTAACAGGCACAGCGTATATGGTAAGCAATATGTCCGATACCTCGATATTATGTCCATGAGTTTTGATGAATTTTAGTGTAGATCCGTGTTATAAAGAGCTGCCATTGATTATAATCAATCGCTTTATCTCTTAAATACAACGTTTAGATTAATTTTAAGTTCTGATTGAACTGCGCCGAAGCTCCACATACTGCAACATTTCAAGACTATACCCCAATGTTCCCAACCTTCTTTACGATTTATTTTCAGCAGTTAATAGATGACCATGGAGATAGAAGCTACATCCTCTTCGCAGTCTCCTGGATTTCAAACGAATCCAGGGAGCCATCTTAGGAACCCTAAGGGACGCTACAACGCCCTTGCCGCAAGAGTAACGGGCTTCTTGATCTTCTGTGGTGCTGTGTGCTGTGTCATCTTAGCCCTTGCTCAGATTGTACTGGATTCTGGGATCGGAAGATATGGAGCAGGAATAAGCAGGTGTGCTGCTTTGGTAAGTTAACACATTGATTCCTGGAACTGGGTAGCTCCTGTATTACGCCAATGGGAAATAAACAATTCACTAGTCAACGGGTTAAAGGGATAGTTGAGTTCTGTTGCAGAGGGCGGTACACAAATATTTTTTTTTAGTTTGTGAGATAATGAAAAACCGAGTGTCAAATTTGAAAGAACATAAAATTTAAATGACAAATCGTCTTTATTTGATCAAAATCGGTTCAGAGACGGCTGAAATATCCACAATTATAACGATTTTGTAATACTTGTGTACCACCACAAATATTAGATAATTTGAAGAAAAACAAATCGTTGAAAAAAAAATTAAATAGCGCCTTTTACGTCGTATTTCAGCCAATGATGATGTTGACTTTTTTGTTGGTATTTTCGTGTTGGTTATATTACGCACAACCAGCCTGCCCATGTATTTTTTTTTTTATTAAATAATGAATCAATGGTCACCGTATTTTTTTGAAAGTGGAGCTAAATTGGTATGATCGTATTTGCTAAATTTCACACATTTTGGGGTCTAAAATTACCCTCATAGCAATTTTAGGTTCTAAAAGGGCACTAGAAATGTCATAGATAAGAATAAGAGCAATAACCATGCACTTTGAAGGCATTTGCGGTCTGAAAACAGAACTCAACTAACCCTTTAATATATTGAAGGCAATGTGAACCAAGGGAAGAACGCTCAAAAGCTGGGTCTCATATCAAACTTACGAGATTCATTACTATCTCACATAGAATGCAAAAGCCTTCTGGAAGGCTGGAATCCATGTCACGCGTTCTTTAAAATCTATTTCTAAACGTAATTTTTTATATATTTGAATTACCATACAGAGGTATAATTAATGGGGGTACATATCTTGCCTTCACGGAGCGGGTGCTCAACATACAGGTGTTCGGGACTCATGGTTATATTTCCAAACTTCATTGTTGTTAGGTGTAATATTCCTGAATTCACCTCACCTTCGTGACTTTGCAAATTATTTCAAAGAAACTGAAGATTTAAAAATAAGAATATTTTTAATTTTGAGGGGGAAAAAAATCAGTATCAATCTGTAACAAAATCATTATATTTTTTTGAGAATTTCCTCTATGGAAAGTTAGAGGACGCCCATGCTAAAAATGTATGACTTCAGTGCCTCATGTCAGGTATTTGTTTTTCTTTAGACCTATAAATGATGTTATATCCAATGTTTTATTTTCAGGTCTTCATTCCATGTGGAGTCCTTGGTATTATGAGCAGCTACAAGAAGGACGCTAACCTTGTAAGCATTCATTCTTCTTTCTATCTTTCTTTCGTTCTGTCTGTTTGTCTTTCTTTCTTTCTTTCTTTCTTTCTTTCTTTCTTTCTTTCTTCTTTCTTTCTTTCTTTCTTTCTTCTTTCTTTCTTCTTTTTTCTTTCTTTCTTTCTTTCTTTCTTTCTTTCTTTATTTCTTCTTTCTTTCTTTCTTTCTTTCTTCTTTCTTTCTTTTTTTTTCTTTCTTTCTTTCTTTCTTTCTTTCTTTCTTTCTTTCTTTCTTCTTTCTTTCTTTCTTTCTTTCTTCTTTCTTTCTTTTTTTTCTTTCTTTCTTTCTTTCTTTCTTTCTTTCTTTCTTTCTGTCTGTCTTTCTTTCTTTCTTTCTTCTTTCTTTCTTTCTTTCTTTCTTTCTTTTTTCTTTCTTCTTTGTTTGTTTGTTTCTTTCTTTCTTTCTGTCTTTCTTTCTTTCTTTCTTCTTTCTTTCTTTCTTTCTTTATGTCTTTCTTTCTTTCTTTCTTTATGTCTTTATGTCTTTCTTTCTTTCTTTCTTTCTGTCTTTCTTTCTTTCTTTCTTTCTTTCTTCCTGTCTTTCTGTCTTTCTTTCATTCTTTCTTTCTTTATTTCTTTCTTCCTTCTTTCTTTCTTTCTTTCTTTCTTTCTTTCTTTCTTTTCTCTCCCCTTCGTTCGTTCTTTCTTTCTTTCTCTCTTTCGTTCCTTCCTTTCTCAATGTAGCCAGTTCATACTTGCATCCACATTATGGTACAATGTGTTTACATGTGATCAACAAGTTGAATATTCATCTTCCATTTTGTAAATTTGTCTCGAAAAAGATGTAGTTGGCTCCGTCCTTTGCACAGTTCTAGATCCGAAAATCCCGGTTTTATGTAATCCTGAGATTTCAGACTTCTAAACTAGGTAAATGATTTCGAAAGCTGTTTTTCAAACTTTAGTGTTTGAAATGTGTCCAACTACGTTTCAATTTTTAAAATGTACCATAGCATATGGTATTTATGCTTATAGGATGGACATAACGGGACATAAACGGTGTTTACAATTACTTTATTATCTTAATATCTATATTTCTTTCCTCTTTTTAAAATTCTATTTGTCTAGATTATTGCCTACCTTGTGCTGAGTATCTTAACGGCAGCTGGGTCGGGTGGAGTGATGATCGTAAGCGCCATCAGTGCTTCCGCTACAGGGCGATGCTACGAAAGCGAATGGCAATATGAATGTTGTAGCAAAACTACATGGGTATGACTTTTCTTTCAGTAATAAGAGCCCCTTCCCGTTCTCATAAATGACCCTTTTCACCTCAGATAAACGCCCCTATTGAAATCTGATAGGTGCTCCTTTCCTTTGTAATAAGTGTCCCTTTTCCATTCTCATATCTTCCCCTTTTCATGTCTGTTAAGTGAAACTTTTTAGGCGCGAGAAGTGCCCCTTTTTGCCTCTGATAATTCCCTTTTTTTTAATTGACGAGTGCTCATTTTCTTTTCTATTAAGTGCCTGTTTTAACCTCTGATAAGTGAACCTTTTTCCTTTTAATAAGAGCAACCCCCCTTGTCATAAATGTCCCTTTACCTTTGATAAATGCGCCTTTTAAATTTGGTAAAAATATTTGACCATGTAAAGAGGAAAACAAATATTGAAATCATCCCTGATAATGCATTAATCACAATACTGTATAGGGGCAATATACTTTTGGGTTTTGAGGTTTTCCTTTGTAAGTGCCTCTTTTTTCCAGAAAGTGCCCTATTTTACTGGTGCCCCCCCCCCTACTTTGGAGGACGCTCCGCCACTCCTGACTTTCACTTGTTTTGATTAAGAAATGATAAGTACATTCCATGAAAAAGTTCTCAATCATGATAGAATATTATTTTGTATTTTGCCCTTCTCATTTGAAAAACGAAGACCTTTTCGTCAAACAAGCTTCTACTTTATTTTTTAATAGCTACTTTCCTGTTTGCTCATCGAATCTGTTCAGGCAATTTATGGCACAATGGTGGTTGCATTGTAAATATTTCTTCATATTTTTTGCCACAGATTGGTCGAATCGTTTCAGACTCCATGTTGGCTATCGTCTGTCTGTTAGAGATGATCACTGCTATAGTGGCTTCTTCTTACTGCTGCTCAGGATTATGCTGTACATGCTGTGGTGCAGACATCAAACCTATCCAAGAGGAAAGATCACGTGACTGAATAAAGCCACTTACGTGACGTTTAAAACTTCCCTCAGTATTATGATCCTGTGGTGTCGTAGAGGTGTCGTGGTCGAGTGGGTATGTCACCGGACTGTGATTCATGGTTCGAGTCCCGCCGCGGCACTTATAGAGTGGTGAAGTGTGACGTCATCAAAAATCTATTTTTAGAATTTCTCAATTTTGTCTTCATATTCCGAAAGAACACCCAACAATAATGTCCAAATGTAGAAAACCAATTGAATATGTTCAATATTGGCTGAGGTATGACCATCTGAATGAATATATGTCCTATGGGAACTCAGTGTTATATGCTCTGGCTCCTAAGGGCCAGAGCATAATTATAACACTGAGTTCCTATGGGGAGTATATTTATTCAGATGGGCATATCTCAGCCAATATTTAACATATTCGATTGGTTTTCGACATTTGGAGATTATTTTGGGTGTTCTTTTGGAATATGAAGAAAAAATTGAGAAATTCTAAAAATAGATTTGTATGACGTCACAGCTTCGGTACTCTCATTTGGCAAGACATGAATCTACATTTCCTTAAAATGCACTGCGCGCCAATAACGGCCGTTGGAGCTATTAAAAGCTTGGGTAATAATTTTCCAAGAAAGCTCTTTGGAAGCGCATAGAGACTTTATATTATAATGTGTTTTGCGCTATACAAGAACGGACTATTATTATTATCATTATTACGATAGTAGCATACGATCCCACATGTTATGCTCACCCATGTATGTACAGGCACATCCGGGACAACTGAAATGCCCAAAAGAGGGATGCAAGGAAAACAAAGAGAAATACAAGAAGAAGCAAAGATAGATGAAAAAGAAGCAATGTTAACATTTAGTTTGTATAGATGCATGTACTCTTTTTCATTTAGATATCTATTGTAATGGCTATAGCTGTCATTATTCGGATGCATTGACCAACATTTTGTGTCTCCTTATAAGTTTAATCTCAAAGAATTGGGTCCTACCATTGCTTACCAAGAAAATTTTAGGAGCACAATCTTTACTTTATAAGTGTAGCGATACATACTGATACTGCTCTCCTTTGAAAATGTAACGTTCATCAAATTAAGGATAATAAGAATATTTGCTTTCTCCCCAATTTCTCGGTCATTCCTCCTTTTGCGTTCCTCTGTCTCTCCATATATTTTTCTCTTTCACCCGGTGATTAACAAAACGTATTTCTTTTCAACTTCATAGGTGCAGGAGCCTACTGGTGTCAAGAAACAGAGGTAAGATTGTTTTCCTTTCACCATTTTTGTTTGCTTGTTGTTTTATTCATTGTTGTTGTTGTCGTTGTTGTTGTTGTTGTCGTCGTCGTTGCTGTTGTTGTTGTTATTGTTGTTGTTGCTGTGTGAATGCTACAGGGCAGATATAATCATTTTAAATGTTAATAGGCCTTATAGTTATACACTCGACGATTCGGTTGGCTTAATTAAAAGTAGTATTCAGTTTTTTCCAGTACCTTTTAAAAATAATTTTATCCACAATTCGGTACGATAGCGTTCAATAGCGGTTATACGCTGTCTAATGAAAAAAGATTGATTTCGTCATTTCTTTGCAGTTTGGAGCATGCCTAGGAATGGACATCATCACATATTGATCTCTCTACACTTCAGACGAGTAGTTTAAGATTGTACAGCCAATTCGTTAAAGGGAACACATGCATTATTGTGAAATTTTGCGAATATTTGTTTTTCTTATTATTATTCGAATGTAATGATTACTGCGATTTGAGTGAATCATTTAAGTTAAGTGACAGTTTAAAAGCGAGACTTTTTAATTGACAATCGGTATAATGCAAATATTCCTGGAATCGACGGGCAACCATCCTGTTAAAATGACTCGGTAACATTGTTGAAAGTTGATGAAAAAAATGCGTAATTTTGTATGAAATGTTACTTATTATATTCCTTCTTTTGTACTAACCCTCTAACAAGCATAAATTGCTGAACAAAATTCTCAAACCTCTAAGATATTCCAACCATTTTTGAATTTTCCCAACCGTTTTTCTGTGAAAATAAGACATAAGACATCTTTAATTGTCCATCTAGCACTGAAGTAACTGCTTAGCACCATTTTTTCTCATCTGAACAATGTTACCAAGTCCCTTTAATGGTGCGGGAGTGGTTAGATCAGTTGACTGGAGATGTGAAGCTCATGGGTTCGAGATCCAGCACGGCACTTTAATGTCATTTTGCAAGATATTTACTCACTTTGATCCCTCGTGAAATGAAATTAGGCCCTTGTAACAGGTGCTGAAAGCCGCTGTCAATGAATTAACCATGCCGTTCCGGAAAACATACGGTAGGGATACTACACATGCACTGTGTTGGTGCTTAAATCCGATGTTTATCCAGCAACCTGTAAATACGAAACAATATTTCTGTAGTTCAATATTTGTACATGTATTCATATACACTATATGTACTGTTCTTGCATGATTGTACATAATTATGTTAAGCGCAACTTTTTGTTAAAGTAAAATTAATATATACTTCTTTTTATTTTCCATTTAAATATAGCACGTTATTAATGTTTACGATTGCGTTTATCATTCTCATTGAAAAGCTACAGTAAATTTCGTATTTGTTAGCATTATGTTATGTTTTTAGTGTCATATATGTTAGGCTACCCCCTTTATCACATTGATATAATTTGCAGAATATGGACATTGAAACGTACAAGTGATATTGCATAATGCATTGATATCCATAATAAAAGAGTCGAGGGTAGAGACAACCTTTTCATGTTTTATGTACATGTATGTGAATGTGATCTTGCCATGGGTCATGGGTGACGAAAACTCGATAGTGATGATGACGCTGATGATAATAATGGTCTGGGAAGGGCTCTATTTTAAGAAAAAACATTTCAACTGAGACACGATTATGATCAACTGCCATTCGGGGTTACAGCCAAACGGACACGTATTACCAAGATAGTTCTAGCACGTGCAACACGTAAACAAGGTTACTTAAAAGTTTCAACAATAACAAATGTAATGGTCGAGAATAAAATTCAGTTTAAATGGTTTGTGTGATTTGGTGGCATTTTTTTTTATTTTTTTATTTCGACATAATAACTGGTATTCGATTCCTTTTTCATATTTGATATTGTTTTGTATATGTATTCTCTATGCTTTGCTTTGTAAATCATATAAACTGAGCAGCTTCAGTCCTTGTGCTAAATGTTCAGTATTTCCTTCTTTTTTTCTTTCATAAAATGACAATAAACCGATTTTATCAATCAACTAAAACACTGGTCTAAAGGATTTTCCTTTGAGTTATTTCGTACACTTCGCTAAGTAAATCTGCTCTCTCATATACACACCCACACATTTAAACTGTACGTATAGGCCTATCTATACATGTACATGTATAAGCTTTCAAGTGCATTTCGGGTCGAAAATTTCAAAGGGGCCTATATTTCTTTTGAGTACTTCGAAATATGGCACATTGATATTCGGTCGTGGCCGGTTGTGACCAATAATCCGCTAATGCTCCCCTTTCTCTCTCTCTCTTCCCCTCCCCCACACCCCAAAACCATAATGCTCATATTGCTCCGTTTAGTCTCATTTCACAACGCCCCCTATCGTCAGAGCATTGTCAGAGTCAGCAGCCTAACATGTTAGCCTATGGACGTTTTTTTTTTTAATCGTTAAAAATTCATTTTTTGTTTAAACGAAAAGCACATCCACCCCGACGTACGTTATCACTAGCTCTTTCATTGGAGCACTCATGTCTCATTGACTTTTGAAAGTTCACCCACCGTAATTTTTCAAATAGGTTGCAAGCTCGTCATTGCCTATAATACACATGTGAAACAAGTCTAACTTTGGACTCAGTTTGCCAAGCGATTTGAAGATTATAGGTCGAGCACACGAAACATAAAAAGCATGAATTATCATAGATCACTTCTGCCTATTTCATTATGTCCATTTCATCCAACCCCCCACCGTAATTTTTCAATTTAGTAAAAGCAAACATTTAGCCGAGGTAAGCAAAAACATGAATATTCATGAACAGTCAGACAATACAGCCTTTTAGTACGTAACGTATAATGAATGGAATGGGCGATGATCCGTACAAGAGGTAGAGGTCAGTGGTTTGTGCTGGCAATGTTCACGCGAGCGAAAATGAGACAATCGGAGCAATATGGCTTACCAACCATCATTGTATCTTTTCCCTTCCCATGGAACGTATCGATCGATGCCCCCTCACCTTCCTCCACCTCCCCTCTTTCTCTCTATCTATATATCTATATCTTACCCCCTCCCCATCTCTCTCTTCCCCTCCTCCCCTCCTCTCCCTATATCTCTCTCTTTTCTCCCCATCTCTCTCTCTGTCTGTCTGTCTCTCTCTCTCTGTCCCTCTCTCTCTGTAGGACAGGGATCATTATGCCAGGGACAACGGACATATGAAATTTATCACTTTTTTGTTTAAAGATCTCGAATGTTATATGACGGAGAGACTATTATATAAATAATTCAAGAGAAATATTGAAGTGTTTATCACAAAGATACACGTGTATATTCAGAACAAACCAGATGATATGTTGATTTATTTTGGTAAATAATGACATTACATGACATTGCAAGGACAAAACACAAGACTAGTCTATAATGTTTGAGATGGCATTATTTTGGTTATAATACTTGACATAAGTTTTTAAAGTTGATACTCTAAGCAAATAAATGTCCCTTAATTTGTTACCTACGGCAAGTATATGTTATTTTTAAGTTTTTCAATTACTTAGTATATCACAAAAAAATTCTGTCTACTCGAAATCCTCAATTGAAATGTCTATAATATCCGCCTCTCTTTGCATAGAAAATCAGTCACGGCGCTGGTCTACTATTTATGACCTCACGTCCGGGAGAGAGTATATTCACGTACCCGGATGTTCCATAGCAAACATGTGCAGATTGATACGATTTTCTGCATATTTTTGTTTCAAAGGCTGAAAAGTCTAATAAATGATAATTCTATGTACAATTCTTTACCTTCCCCTAGTACTTCATAGTATTAATATCAATTCCCCTTTTAAAAATTATGACATATACATGCCAACGATGTGCTATTAGTCGATATTTTCACCATGTCATTTTTGTTTTGGTGTTGAAATCGGCCCAGGCACGGAGTGAACAGTAGCTGTCTACCCATGCACAGTTCATTACCATACACTACAGCGATCTCCCGATGGTTTCTTCTTCCTTTTTCCCATGTCTTTCGCCTTCCTTGGCCCTGAACATCCTTCATCTACCAATTCTGACACCGGTAGTCAGGAGCAAGTCTTTGTTAGTTGTTTTTCTTAGCTGGCAACGTCGCTTTCATTCTCTTGCAATTGCCGATAAACATATAACTAGCGCACGTACGTTCCATCACAAGCAAGCAGCGCCTAGAGCAGCGGCTTGGTCTTACCTCCCGATTCTGCTCGCTTCACGAACGTTCATGCAAGAGCCGCATCACTCGCCAAAATATTATAGAGGAAGCGCGCTTGCATGATCTCGTTCAAGTTTGATATTTTACAACATAAAATGTTTAACTGGTACTGTATCCTTTTTTGAGGCAGTCACACACATCTATGATAAGTACTATCATAGTTCTAGACCTATTCGTTTTACAAAACTGCTCATGTACATCTGATGACAATAATGCATCCGCCTATTCATAAGTGCACGATTTAACTTTAATTCCTAAGCAGTTAACTCGTCTTAAATCTCTACCAAATAGGTGAATATGAGGATATAAAAAGAGATCAGCGACTGGAAAATGTTGCTTCGTTATTCTTCATTCAAATGAAAACAGAAAATCCATCAAATATACTCCTTAACAACAACAAATCTAAGCTCTGACAGGATAGCATTTACGTAGGGATATCACTGCCATTCACTCTCACTGAGCCCATGACTCCCGTTCGTGACGTCACGGATAGAGGCCCGACTCTACGTGCACTTCCGGGTTTCAGACTTAGATATTTTGGTAGAGTTTACTCGAATAAATTCATTATTCTAAACTTGTTTTGTCGGGTGGACACCATTTGGTGTTATTATGGGGGTTAAAAGCTTTCTATTTATGTAATTATCTCAGTATTTGGGATTGTCTTATGGGGCGTTGCAAGAAAGTTGCGTTGCAATCGATTGCAAATATCAGTTGCAAATTTTGCAACTGATATACAAACGCAACTTGCAATCAATTGCCACTTTCTGTTGCAAGAAACTAGCTATAATGCAAGTTGCAACTGATTTGCAACTGATCGGCGTTATTTTGTATTTGTGAAAACGACTGGATGGCCGAGCCTAGCAAATTTCTCAATTTTATGTGCAGGATCAACTTGTTGTCTGCTGCAGATTCTTTCTTTTTTTGACTGTGCGATCATTTTGATTCTGAGCAGGGTAAGTGGAAAATATTCAATTTCGATCGTATTTGTGCTTTAATCATGTATGATTTATAGAAAACTAATATTATTAGCTTATCTCTGGAATAAATTTGTCTTGAAAAATGGAGAATATTTAGTATATCGCTGGTCGAATTTGGGGGTCGCGAATACTCCTCTGACACTCATTTCCTTAATTATTGTCCCACATGTAGCTATTGGTGTTTTGTTTGCATCTCGCCTTCATTCGCTGCTATTGCAGTGCTACTAGTTAGATCTAGTTGCTGTATTGTGATGGGGGGGGGGGGGGGGGGGGTTCTTTGCACTTGTAACATTTGACGTGGAATTGAACAAGAAATTCTCTCTCATTCCTCTAATGCTTAATCTTATATTATTCCTGACAGGCTACATCATTAAACTTAAAGTCTGTCAAAGATTATTTAAAATCGGAAAGAACCAGGGCATTTTCAGAAGAAAAGACCATCATTGTCGACAATGGCTAGAGCCAGACTCTAGAATTTCAATGTCATTTTGACACACTGCAAAAAACAAAACTGTGATCAACTCCTGGCAAACTTATGACTATTTCTATGACTATTTCACACTATAAATTCTAAATAGAGCCTAGATCTATGTTCACCCAATTGGTAAGCCTATGATCATAACAATCCGAGATCGAGAGATGTGACACTTGCGTTGTCATTTTGTGCATTTTTTTGTTTTTTTTTGTTTGGGGGGGGGGGGGGGGGTTGCAATTATCAAATTTTTGAGGGCAAAAAAACACTAGTGCTAACTATCCCCCCCCCCCTTCCACCGATGACCCTTCCAATTAATGTTGTGCTATTAATCTGCTCAGAGCAATGTTATTTTGATATTGAGTAGAGTCTACCGGTACTTGCTCTTGAACATTGGCTGGGAGAACCTCCACCTGTAGCTATTTCATATTTTGGCAGGAAATTTTGAACATTTGATAGCTCTTTCCTACATTACAAGATGAAATTTTATTCATTATTTTCCTACAGGGAAAAAAAAGAAATCCCAACTGGATCGAAAGTGAGGTGCTGGGAGTGGGCCTTTGCACTTTTGTTTCCGAGAACCACTCCAGCCTGTTTGGCAATACAAGGCCATTGCACGCAAACAGTAAGTATCTAGATCTACATTGTACCGTACACTTGCAGAGTAAATGCAAGAAATTTATTTCATGTTTGTGAGATTGTAAACGTATATTCTATCTTTTTCTCATATCTTTTTTTATAATCCAGCAAAAATCAATATCTCTTTACAAAACTTTAATTTGCGTAAGATAGTCTAGACTTATATTTTAAAAGAAAGAGAAGGAAGAGCTGTGAGAAAATTTCATGGCTCGAAATGATCATAGATTCTAGATTATTTTGTTGGAATTAATTGCTATTATTTTAAAGGTACAGGTACTTGATTACAAGATACTTGTGATGCAACAGTGGCTATTGTCATATTTCTCATGCACTTTAATTAAGAACCATGACAAAATTCAATGATAAGTACTTTTCACAATAGATCTACAGCAAATCTGAACTGCATTTATGCACTAGAATGTTCTTTCTATATCATGTCTGGCAGAGCATGAACCCCTTTCTAAATAAAGTTTATTTCATAAAAAGATATTAAGATGTGCTATACATATAACATGTGAGTTGTGAATGTGAAATACAAAACCATGCTTGATAGTCTATTGTTTAACCCTTCTCCAACCAGGGGGGGGGGGGGCAATCTGAGCCCCCCCCCCCTCACCCAAAGTAATTTTGCAAACTGCTGCAAATATCACAATACCCTTTCATGACTTTTTTTCCTGCATCTTTTGGTACCAAATTTGCGAAGATCGGAGAAGACGAGTCACATGACAAATAAAGGTCAAAGGTCATTATGACAATGGGAATTATTCATATGATCATGCTCATTTTTTTAATTCTAAGAATTAAATTCCCGCACTCTTTTACAGGAATAGGGGCAGAGAGACTTGTCGCAGTACCAAATGCTTGCCTTCATTGAGTTTGTGCTTGAACAAAAATGTCCTGGAGAGAAAAGACCACCACAAGAGAAGGTAAACATATTTACTTGATCCATCTAGTTTTGTCAAGTAAAAGGAAATTTTGAAATGAGTGAGGTCAAGGCCAAGTTGGAGGGGTTGCAAAGGGCAGGTTTGAGAAGAATCCATTCAGGGAGTGGCTATCTATGCATCAACATACACATGTCTACAAGCAAGTTGCTGTTGTATTTATTTAAAGTGAGTTTTAACTTTCAATATACCTCTTTTTAGAATTAAAACTTGAAGCTCATGTAGAAGGGAGGGGGGGGGGGGGGTGGTCCAAAACATGCAAAAGAATGACAAGCAAAAGAAGACAATTATTGACCTTCAAATTTTGGTGAAACGGTAAACTTGAAGATGACTAAAATATTAGATAATGCTATGTTATTTGTATTTTTTTTTACATATTTGGTAAATATTTATTGAAATGTTTATAATTCTGTTCCAGGGATAAAGAATGAGGGCTTCATGGAGAGAGATCATGGGGTGCCTCGAGGTTCCAAGTCTTCATGTTCTGCCCCTTACCTCAAAGCGATGGCCTCTTGTGCCTAACAATATAGGAGCAAAGCACAATGGACTGGTAATTCATAATGAATATTACAATGTTTTTAACAAATCTGGGAAAGAAACAGATAAATTCATAGCAAGTGAGTCTATCATGGTATTCTGAGTGACCGGACATTTGCTCCTGCAACGACTGCTCAAGGCTTTATTTCGTCAAAGGTGTGGGGTTAGGCCGAGTGTTGCAATTGGGATTGAGGTCAAGTGTAGGGTTAGGGTTGGGTCTAGTGTTGAATCCAGGGATGAAGTTAAAGCCCATCTGTACTAGTTTGGCCAGGAGGGATTAGAACACCCAGCGTGGTCACTGACAGGTGGCTATCTCATCAACTCAGCTCTCAATTAACATAAGAAAAAGAGGATCATGGGGAACCAACAGGTTCTGCTTAGGCATGGTTTTCTATATAGAGGGAGCAAGTAGCTACAAGTTGTATAGTTGGGCTTTAAGTATTTGGTTAAATATTGTAAAAAATCGATGTGGAGCATTTGTCTCAGGAGCAAGTGTCGTACCATCAGATTTTCCAGTTGCTGGTGGAACTGTATATTGTTTTGTGTGCTCTAACTGCCACATTTCTTCACAGATTTCTTTCAAATTTTGTATGGAAGTGTATCGTGAAATCTACACCCCTATTTTTGTTGGTGATGCTGCCATGTCCACCCCCACCCCCATTGTTGCATCTTTATTGGGTCAGGTCATATTTTGGTGGAAATGTGTGTGTTTTGCAGGCCACATTTCTGTAGACATTTCTTTCAAATTTATTATACTCTAATCTACACACATAATAGTTTTGGTGATGCTGCTCCTAGTCTTGACAATAGTCTGAGTCAATAGTGGCGATCTAAACATCATCTTTTTGTTTCAGGGAGGGAGAAGGGATCTTTGTCCCTCCTTCAAATTTAAGGATGACACAAAAATCGCTGCCAGTGCCAGGGGATACTTTCGCATTGCGCGGGATTGCAGATTTGGATATTTATAGTTATTATTCTACAATGCTTTCATGAACATGTTTTAAAGTAAATTTATTGTATGTCTCTATACAAACAGGTGCCTGTACATGTAATGCAACGGAAGGGCAGTGTGAGAAGCTCATGATGATATGGCAGACACAACAAGGACTTTGCTGTCTAAAACTCAGAGGCAAGATGACAGTGTCTGAAGTGAGTATCGTAGTAGAGCATGAGCACATCCTTGCCACCTGCAATCCATCTCACTTTCTTTATATTGTTTAAACAACAGTAACCCAAGTTCAAAATTTTGATTAGTGATTAAGAAAGGCAACATAAAATTCTACGTCTTCTGATTCATACTCCCATAATAAAGTTTTTTTTTTGTGGGGGGGGGGGGGGTAGCCTAGCCATACAAGATCTTATTATCTTATATGACTTTATCCTGGTTGTTCTGGAGATAGTTGTCCCAGAACCTGCAAGTGTGATAAAGAAAAACATATTTGTGTACTAAAAGTAAAATAAAAACAAAAACAAATCAATAAAGAAAAACATATTTGTGTACTAAAAGTAAAATAAAAACAAAAACAAATCAATAAAGAAAAACATATTTGTGTACTAAAAGTAAAATAAAAACAAAAACAAATCAATGGACACTCAAATCAAAATGTGGTTTTCACAGCTTAAAGTTAACCCTATTTAAACCGGGCTATTGCAGACCAGGTTTTTACCGGGGGGGGGGGGGGGGGGGGGGGTCGGGGGGGGGGGGAGGAGGAGTCAAGTTGACCCCCCCCCCCCCCCCCCCAACCCCCAGATCAAAAAAATTGTTTTAAAAGATGCGTAAGACTCAAAAGAAAAAGTAAAGAAAGGAAAAATTTATATCTGCTGCGGTTCCGGAGTAGTCGGGACTACAGGGGGGGAGGAGGGGTCAAATTGACCCCCCCCCCCCCCCTGGGTTACAATAGGGTTAAAGATTATACAAATTTGAAAATACAAAAAAATTATGACATTTTATGAATGCTAATCTTAAAACAATGGTCTGAATTTTTATGCCTCCGCTACAAAGTAGCCGGAGGCATTATGTTTTCGGGTTGTCCGTCCGTCCGTCCGTCACGAAATCCGAGGTCAAAGGTCACAAGGCTCATTATGTATGCAAAAATAGCTCGCTTCTGTTTTGGTTTGTAAAATTGCTCTATGGCGGAGGCAACATTTTCGACTGCACG
>JAVYIG010016156.1:0-32482 GCA_035222895.1 Strongylocentrotus droebachiensis | reverse complement strand
TACAGTTAGGGAGAGAGTGAGCTGTTGGAAAGACATACAAATATAGAATGAGAGAGCAGTTAGAAAGAGAAGGAGAAAAATAAAAATACAGATTGAGAGAGATAGAGTGAGCAGTTAGAATGAGAGAGAGAGATAATAAAATGGTATACAAGAGTGAGAAAGCAGTTAGAATGAGAGAAACAGTTAGAAAGAGAGAGAAATGAGGAGGATTGCAATGCACTAAAAGTACAAAGAGAAGAAGAGGGTACAATATATTCAAAAATAATTGGCTGACAATATTAAAATAAAATGAACATTAATATCGAGAGAGAGGGAGAGAGAGAGAGAGAGGGAGAGATGGGAGGGAGGGAGAGGAAGCGGGATAGCCTTCGAGGAGTTTGAGAAAGTGTTAGGGAACCTCAACTTGCATCTTGTACACTTAATTATGCATTTGTATGTTTTCTTTCTAGAGAATAATAAAACAAGGGGCTTGATTTAACTTCTAAGGCCTCCTATAATAATAAAAACTGAAGCGATCCCAGGTAATGCCAGAAAAATGGTATATAAACGGTCACTAATACAGCATTTTAGTACGTAACGTGTAGTGAGCCGTATCGCTCTTGGAAGTGTATGGCCGCCGCGCGTGCGAGCCCACTTCAAGCGTTAGCACGGGCGGGAATGGGCGATGATCCGTCCATGTGTAGAGGTCAGTGGACCCGTTCCTCAAGACCACCTCCCGGGGGCGCGTTTCCGTTTTACACCCTGCCCTAGGCTTTTCTCCAATAAAATTTTACAAACCGACTGGTATTCGGAGTCTAGTCGTCCACATCTTGCCTCGGCGCTCTGCACACCACCAGAACTCTGAAAACGTCACGTAGCGCTAGCTAACTCTCTATACTAGTTGATCTTCCTAGTCGTATCATTTATTTTTATCCATTAATACGCAATACTCTAAGAGCGTGAGGATGCGTGATCAGCTCGCAAAATTTAGCCCAGCGATAACAAAACAATAATATATCGGGAAAACCGTCTTGAACAAGAAGACCCTCGCATCCCCAATTGAAATTGTACATAAGCTTTGGCTTCGCTATTCTTGACGTCGATATAAACAAACTTAGACTTCGGATACAGCATGTTTCGTGTAATTTCTTGCCGAAAAGCCTAGGGCAGGGTGTAAAACGGAAACGCGCCTCCCGGGGTAGTCTTCTGGAGCGGTCCAGAAGTCCACTTCCTGGACCACTTTGACCGTTCTCACTCACCTAAGAACTGCTCCTGAGGAACGGGTCTTAGTTAGACCGCTCCAACGAAGTGAATGAGAACGGGGTCTAAGTAGTAATGATAAAGGAAAGGATTTTGAAGGACACGTTTCCGATAATAAATCGAAGGAGAACCCCATATTTCAACATGAAGACTATTATCGGGTTACGGTCGCCGAGCGCTAAACACGCATCTCGAGATAGCTCCGTGCTATGTTTTTAAATCCATCTTTTTAGCTATTTATTTTTTGCCATCCGACTTCGGATTTCGTCGATTTAGTATTTTAACATATTCAAGCATTGCCTGAATCGCGGATTTCGCGTTTTTAACCGAATTTGAACGTATAAATATGAGATTTTGATTTACGTACTATTGTGTGTACCGTCTATGACATTATTTGCCGTGTCACCGTGTGTTAACTTTCGATGTGCAGCTGTGTGCAGCATTTTACTACGTAGCCTACAGCGTACTTTGTACTTTTTATGCGAGTAATTTTTTAACTACTGTACGGTAAAGTCCATCTTCAGCCTCTAGCAATCTTCTTTTTTGAGAAATATGGGGGGTTTCAGCATTTCCTCCGCATTTTTGACTGTCTTGTGCATCTCTGTGAGGATATTCGAGTCAACTACAGATCCTTCTGAATCTGCACATTTCCCGACATCCGCCATCTTGGATCGCCATTTTGGACCCGACATATTGAACCAAGGAAACTGGGCAAGTGTATGCCTGTGTGCGCCTACTCTAGACTTTAAAGCTGATATGCCGGTGAGCTTGTTCCATGTTTTCTATCAGTCTTCCTGCAAAATTACAAAAAACTTTGTAGTTAAAAAACTGGACAAGTCCACACATCTGAACTTACTTTTGTTGTTATTGTCTGGAGACATAAATACCAACCCTGGTCCCTACCAACCCAAATACCCTTGTGGTATATGTAGCAAAGCAGTAAAGTGGAAGCAACAAGCAATTGAATGTGAAGAATGCTCCGTCTGGTATCATAAAGAATGCATGGGAATGAATGATGAGATATTTGAAGTATTACAAAATCATGCCTCATACAACTGGATCTGTTGCTCCTGCGGTCTCCCCAATTTTGCATCGTCTATTTTTGACTTCACAGATAGTTTTGAATTATCAAACCAATTTGAACCATTGAGCTCATCAAGTAATATTGGTACTGGTATTAATGACCCACTAGATTTCAACACCACTACAAGTGACGGGTCTCGCCCTATTTCTACTTCTAGCCCCAAACCTAAGGCCAGTGGCAAACCTACGCCAAGGACTAGTAACAAACGTAAACTTAAAAGCAAGCCATTAAAAGTTCTCAACGTGAACTGTCAGAGTGTTAAAGCTAAACGGGATCAGTTCCTTACCATTCTAGAAACTGAATCCCCAGACATTATCGTTGGAACTGAGTCATGGCTGAATACTGATATAACTACTGGGGAAATTTTTCCTTCTAACTTTCAAGTATTTAGGAAGAATAGAGCCGGTGACTCCCATGGAGGAGTCTTCATTGCTGTCAATGACAATTTGATCGCCACCGAAGAACCAAACCTAGCAACGGATAGTGAAAGTATCTGGATTAGTATTCATGTAAAGGGAATCACTCCAATGTACGTAGGATCTTTCTACCGTTCTCAAGCTACCGATGCTGAATATATCAAATTGTTGGATTCTGCGCTGAGTAAAATTCCACCCCAAGCCTCAATCTGGTTACTAGGAGATTTCAATCTTCCTGATGTGGACTGGGAAAACTTTAAATTCAAACCCGGGGGTTCCTACGCTGGCCCCAGCAAGGCAATGATAGATATAGCTTTGGATTACAACCTACTTCAACAGGTTAAAGAACCAACTAGACTTAATAATATACTTGACCTATGTTTTACAAACTCTCCATCATTCGTGTCAAGTACAGAAGTCATTCCAGGAGTAAGTGACCACGATGCGGTTGTTGTGAACATCTCGATGAAACCTAAATTAATTAGACCTGTGAAACGGAAAATCTACCTGTACAAGAAAGCTGATTTTACTAGCATGGAGGAGGGCATCAGAGTATTTGACAATAAACTATCCCCTGAATACTTAAGATCAAAAACTGTCGACGAATTAGTCAACGAATTCAATCAACTCATCATAAACGCTATGAATGAATTTATACCTTCTAAAGTCACCTCGTCCAGATGGAAACTCCCTTGGATAAATTCTACTATTAAACGGAACATAAATAAAAAGAAGAGACTGTACAAAAAAGCCAAGGAGAGTTCTTCCGCAGCTGACTGGCAACGTTTCAAACTCCTTCGTAGATCTACTGATAGGGAAATTAGGAAAGCAAAAAATGAGTACATGGAGGATATTATTGGAGGTTCTTTGCAAACCAATAATACAAAACCTTTTTGGAACTACATCAAATCGATTAGACAGGAAGTGTTTGGGATTCCTACATTGTCCGTTGATAATGTCGACCTCACCTTGCCAAGGGACAAAGCTAATGCTCTGAATGAACAATTTAGCTCAGTATTTACGAAAGAGGACTTAACAAGTTTTCCCGATGTCGAAGATTCTGGTATTCCTGATTTGCCTGACTTTGCAAATAATCCAGTAGGGGTGGAAAAACTGTTGAGAGAAATCAACCCCAACAAAGCTTCAGGACCTGATGCCGTTCCCGCAAAGATCCTGAAGGAGTGCGCCGGGTCCTTAGCTCCAGTTTTGACGAAAATCTACCAGAAATCCCTTGACTCTGGATATGTACCCTTGCTGTGGAGAGATGCTAATGTAACACCACTCTACAAGAAAGGGGATAGGAGCAACGTCTGCAATTATAGACCAATATCTTTGACATCCATTCCTTGTAAGATCCTGGAACATATTATCCACCACCACATCATGAATCACTTGGACAAACATAATGTTTTAGTTGACGTACAACACGGCTTTCGTAAAGGACGTTCGTGCGAAACTCAACTAGCGGCCCTCGTTGACGACCTGGCCAAAACCTTAGATGACAGGGGTCAGATGGACCTGGTCATAATGGACTTTAGCAAAGCTTTTGACGCCGTACCCCATCAGCGTCTTCTTAAAAAACTGAATAGTATTGGAGTTCGAAATAACACCTTGAAATGGATTGATTCATTTCTAACCAACCGTCTTCAGCAGGTCGCCATACAAGGTGAAGCCTCCACCAAATGTAAAGTTACATCAGGAGTTCCGCAAGGGACGGTCCTCGGCCCACTCCTGTTCCTTGCCTACATAAACGACTTACCTACTGGGATCCAGTCGCACGTAAGGCTATTTGCTGACGATTGTATAGTGTATCGAGTCATAAACGACACAGGGGACACTGACATTCTACAGAACGATTTGGACAAGTTAGTAAAGTGGGGGAACGATTGGCAAATGTCTTTTAACGCATCCAAATGTTTTCAAATGAAAATAACTCATAAAAAGAAACCAGTTCAAACCAAGTACAAGTTGGGTAACGTCACACTGGAAGAAGTGCAACACCACCCTTACCTGGGGGTAGAACTATCAAAAGGACTTAGTTGGGCAACACACATTGATCAAACTTCATCAAAGGCAAACAAGATGTTAGGACTAGTAAAGAGAAATCTGCATTCCTGTAGTACCCGCACCAAGGACATAGCATACAAGTCGCTAATTAGGCCCAAATTAGAGTTCTGTGCAGCTATATGGGACCCACAGCATAAATCAGATCAGGACAAACTGGAGAGGATACAGCGCAGAGCAGCTAGATTCACAACTAGGGACTACGACAGGGAATCAAGTGTTACAACGATGCTGGAAAAACTCAAATGGGAAACTCTGAAAGTCCGCAGAACCAAAGCTAGACTAACTGCATTGTATAAGGAAACGCATGGATTAACACCCAGCAACATATCGTCCTATCTCCAGCTCCCAAACTCAAGTAGATGCAGGTATAAAACAAGGCAAAGGGGAACTTATAAATACCATGTCATTAGTTCCAACAAAGACTGCTACCGGCATTCCCTATACCCCAAGACCGTCCCCGAATGGAATCATCTAGATGAGGAAACCAGAAGCTCACCCGATGTGAAAGCTTTTAAACTCAAATTGGACTCACTAGACATTATAAACCTTGTAGCCGAAGCACACTTCAATATTTAGGCGTGTTTAGCGTTTTAGACCCGAACCCAAACGTACGCGACAACCAGATGCTGGTGATTGTACGTCACAGACAGATACAGATTATCATTACAAACTAACGCTATTATTACAATCAAAGCTGTAACGAATGGCACAGTATAATATGTTTCGGTAATAGAAACAACGAAATCTGAATGGATACCATAATTGTCTCTCTGTTTCTCCCCATCTCTCTCTCTCTCTCTCTTTCTCCCTCCCCTATATATCGCTTTCACTGTCCCTTTCTTCCTTGTCTTATCTACTCTTTCCTTCTCTTGTCTTCCTGACATACTAAGCATATTTTCTCTCTTTCTATCTCTAGAATAGTCTAAAAGCCTTATACTTTCGATTGCAAAATACAACCATACGAAATTTATTACATTATTCTTTTTAACAATCATTGTATGCATATTATTTGAGCTTAAAGGTAAAGACCAGTTTTGGAAACGTCCCCCCTCTCAAAAAATGTAATGGAAGCTCTTATGACCAATCATGTGAAAGAATGTGTTTTGATTAATACGTGATGATACAAATTTATAATTGATATATTTGGTAAATTATTATATCTATCCGGACTGGACAAATATAGGGTAGTCCCATATAAACCTTTTTGTGTACAGTGCTTGTAACTTTACCAAGACTTGGCCAATTTTTTTAAATCATTTTGATGATTCCCGAACCTTGCAGTACACACCAATACTTGTATGCTAGATGATCAACCTTTTCTGATCGATTCCACATCGTTTCTTTCACAATGCAATCGCATGATCAGAACTGGTCTATACCTTTAAGTTTGTAATTGTACTAGAAAAACTTGATTCTACTTGTTCTCGATGTTTTCAATCCTTTCATTTGTTCCGTAATTCGGCTGTTAGCCGCGACGGATTTTAATTGTGTACTATTGTTTGTATATGAATGTTTACATAATGAATAATGATTGCAGGGCCCTCAGGGAGAACAGTATAAATACAGAAAAAGGCTACTCGATCTGGATTAAAAAGACACAAACATATTACTGTTATTATCATTATTAATACTATTATTATCAATCTGTTATTGAATTGGATTCATGAAAAATGAGATTTCAAAAGATTTGATGTTTTTGAGCAAATATCGAATCGTGCCAAATGAGTGAAGATCAATGTTCCATGACATTGCCTTGTTGGCAGTATAACTTCACTTCCTTATAATGGTTACATACCTGTAGTACAGTCCGATCCTTTGTATCCTGGTGTACATGAACATCCATAGGGATCGGGCACACACACCTGAAGTCCACTACAAACTGTGCTATCATCTGTAATCTCGTAGTCACATCTATACTCGCAATTACGACCATAGCGATTTCCACCGCATGCTAGATATAGTGTTGTAGACAGAGAAGACAAAGATTATTTTTAAAGTTTTAACATTTTAAATAACTAACAGCATTACAGGCAAAAATTTAGATTTAGGTCAATTAACTTTCAATGACCCTACCTATTATATAGCATTGCTTTCAAGAGAAGCACATACAATCGTGATACGAGGTGGGTTTATGTTTATGAATCTTGAGATGATCAGGGCTATGATCACATCTGTACCTAAAATTACGACCGAAGCGATTTAAACCACAAGCTGCATATTTGATTTGAATTCGAAATACAAAATAAAATTAATTGTAGTATTTTTTCATAATAGATATAATTATGAAGATAAAAGTAATATCGATTCATAGTGATATAGTTCTTTTAATGGACAATAAAATGTAATTCAAAAGAAACTACCTACCTAAATAATGATATATATCTCAAATCATTCCGCCCCAAAAGAGGTGAATACTATAAATAATATGGTTACAGTTTCATCAGTATATTAGGACTTAATTATGACAAAATGTGCTTATTCGTCGTTGGTCTTATGAGTCTTACTGGTCCGATGTCTCTAAAGGTTATGAGGATAAGTGTTTTTTGTTGGTAGTTTAAGTGTTGAGTATCAATATTATGGCAACTGCTCTTGCAAAATTAAAACAATCATAGAATAACGAATAAGATTTTACCCATTTCACATCCATCTCCCTGGAATCCTGGAGGACAGATGCATATCCCTGTTTGATCATGACAGACTCCTCCATTGTAACATGATGGACATATCTGGGTACATCCACTGGATTCATTATAGCGACCAGCAGGACACGCTGAAATGTAAACACCAATAACACGGTAACATTTGATACCTAATTTCTTCGAACACTTTCTTTCAACGCGTACTCCTGAAATACTTGAAGAAGAAAACAAATCTCAATGGAATAAATGCATGTATCACGATCTTACATTACAACCTCCAACATCTGTTCCAATTACGAAAAACATGCCTTCTAGGATGGTTACCCTGCGCCCCTTAGACCCCCTGCGGGGGGGGGGGGGGCAAAAAAAGGAAGCAAAAAAGATCATGGTAACTACAGTTTTACCTTTTTAACAATTTAGCTCGAGGGGGGGGGGTGTTAATAGGGTGGGTGGGGGTTTTGGGTTTTGCTCTTGGGTGGGTGGGTGGGTGGGTGGGTATACTGTGTAAACGATGTTGTTTTTATATTATCCCAATATGTTAAGAATTTAATATGCGATATATTATTTTCTCTCATTTGTTTTGTATTGTAAACTGGACCCCTCAGTAGAACAGCTGTGCTGTACTGGCACAGCTGAGCAGGGCGATCCATCCAAAGTTATTTCCTCATGATATCATGTATATTGTTATTTATATGTTTTTATATTGGTCAATACAAAAAATCAACAAAAAAAAATCAAATTTAAACCAATAAAACAAAAAAACGTTTAAAATTTTAGTGCTCACTAAACTCCCCCTATTATTTAAAATCAAAGGGGAATGCAAATTAGGTCTAGGTTACTTTAATGTACATCATTGCAGAAACTATACAATGAAAGGCATATTAAAATACATATTATGTGAAACAATAAACATACATACAAATCATTTTTAGATAAATTGAAATAATAAGTCAAAGGGATAGTTGAGTTCTGTTTTCAGACCGTAAATGCCTTCAAAGTGCATGGTTATTGCTCTTATTCTTATCTATGACATTTCTATTGCCCTTTTAGAACCTAAAATTGCAATGAAGTGTGTGAAATGTGTGAAATTTAGCCAATACGATCATACCAATTCATCTCCATTTAAAAAAAAATACGGTTACCGTTAATAAATTATTTAATTAAAAATACCAATACATGGGCCGGCTGGTTGTGCGTAATATAACCAACACGAAAGTGCCAACATTAATGCCAATATCGGCATTGGCTGAAATACGACGTAAAAGGCGCTATTTAGTTTTTTCAACGGCTTTTTCAAATTATCTAATATTTGTGGTGGTACACAAGTATTATAAATCGTTATATTTATGGATATTTCAGCCGTCTCTGAACCGATTTTGATCAAACAAAGATGATTTTGTCATTTAAATTGTATTTTCTTTCAAATTTGACACTCAGTTTTTCATTATCTCACAAAAAATAATTTGTGTAGCGCCCTCTGCAACAGAACTCAACTATCCCTTTAATTGGTTAGAAACTATTCCGAGAGGAGCCCGTGGAATTTTCATGATGGTAAACTGGTTACAATGTAAATATATCCTCACGTTGCTTTCCCATACCTATATAAAAATACAATGACTCAATTTGCTAATTACCTCTAACGATCAGTCTAAGAAGTCCAGCTCTTGCCGATCCCCTCGTCTCCATCAAATGAAGCTCATATACACCACCATGTGAGGTATCTACCTCTCCTATGATTGTGTAGACAGTCAATTCCCTAAAGACCGAGCCACCAGAGATGGTTTCATCAGTGTCAGTTGTACCATTAAACCTCCAGTCTTTGAGTATCACACTAGGCGTAACCTCAGTAAATTCAACCGTAACGTCCACATCCCCCTTGTTGACAGTCTTTGAAAACTTGCCACTTGTGGGCACAAACTTAGCTGAAAACGAAAAATGAACGAACTATCATGACCATAAATGTAATTTGATAATAAAATAATACAAATAAGAAGAAGTAATAGAAAAGAATACGATAGAATACAACATAATACCACAGTCACACCGACAAGACCGACACCAGATCAACAACAGACCGATCAATATATTACATTACCATAAATGGCTAATAATCAGTCGGTTTGGAGTCGGTGCAGAGTTGATTTGGCGGTGTGACTGAGTTATCACGGAACAGACAATTGTGTTCAATGGTTCCCACAATATCAAGACAGTCGTAAATTAGCTCTAGTTTCATATAAAGACAATAATGGAAATATGATTTTATTAACCTTTAACAGAAAGTTCGCTGTTAAAAGTGAAAACAGAAATATCAATTTCTATGAAATTTAAAAACCACCGGAGTAGACACGCTTCCTTTTATGAATGAACAAACATTGTCTACCGGGGGACATGGAGTAATTGGTTCCAATAATAATGATGGTAAAGACGTCTGCTCTATCTCTGGAGGGGAAAAGGGAATACTTTGAAAATAAATTTGTCCACAAAAATTTTAGTCCAGAATTTTGCATCAACAATCATAAATCAAACAAGTCCTCATTAATTAGTCTATATTATTCATACTGTTTCAAAGTCAATAACAGTAATCATTATTTAATATGCTAACCAATAAGCATGCAGCACTTTAAGCACTGTAAGAAATCAAAGTGGACCACAACAAATTGGTAGCTACAATTACGAGGCTTCTCTTATCAAATACAGTCTGAATACGATGAATGATTATTTCTAATTACCATCAGATCTCAAGAAGAGTGTCGGTACAACAGAGCGTTCTCCATCCAGGGATGCAGCACAGTAGAAGGCACCATACGACCTGTGGTTGGTGGTCACAAGATTTATTCTGAAGGCTTGAACTGGTGGATCACCAGCAGTGAAGGGGATACTGTCTGGCGGATCATCATTAGCTGGATTAACTGGTGGAGCTCGCGCTAATGGGATATCTTCATTGTATAAATAGACATACCTCCCGTTAGACACAGCAGCAGTCAAATAAGGAGAACTCCTGTAACAGTCAAAGGAAGGGCTACCCGTCTCTGTGCTTGTATATCCTCTACTAGTGGTAGATATATAAACAGATGCCGATGCTGAAAATTAAACAGATGAACAACTGTGGAAATCAATCGATATTAATCAAGGGGGAAGGAAAAAGACCAGACAGTATAAGCAGCATCTTGATCTGAGAGCTTAAATCGAACACATTCCTTAGTTTTCCGCTATGACGTTCATCTACACTAAAACAAAAAGGAAAATGGTTTTAATGTAAGAGCTTATATGCGAAACATCTTCCAAACGCTGTTTACACCCCCATAATTTTAATCAATTATTATACGGAGTCAATTTGAAACCCAGTTATTATCAGCGTTTGAAATAAACTGCCGAAATGATAACCGTCATTCGCCATATAAAAACATAATGGTTAATGTATGTATATCGATGATTTCAGGAAAATACCGTGTTTTACAACTGTATTCGCTTACCTCCATAAACATGCAGCATTACAACACCAAACATTATCCTCATAAAATCCATGTTTAATTTGATGAGGAATTACCAACGTGACCAGTGACCAAAGTATCCATGAGAAAACCAAATGACTGAAAGCCGTATCACGTACTGTAATATACGCAACTTGTTTCAATTGAGGAAGTACTGTGAATAGTAACCACTTCCGAAAATATATAAACGACTCATAGTTGAATACAGGATATCTTAAAAATGCAACGAGAGTTTGATCAGCAATATCTTTAAAAACTAATTTTACATCCTCAATGAAATTTAGTAAAATGTTGTAGTAGTATTTGCTAACATAACTCCATGTGGATTTCACAATGATTTAAGCTTAAATTACAAATATTGTTTTTGTATTTTTTGTCAGGTAAGTTTGAATGTTTCAAGAAGTTATTATTATAACGTGAACAATACTGTGATTAATAACAGAGCATTGTTTGAAAAGAAAATAATAACTATATAATCTATTCTTATCTCTATTTCAAGTAAAGCAAAAAACAACCATTAATTAAATGATATTCATTCAGTGATCAGTGAACATTTCTTTACATTTCCTTAAGTTTTGTCCACATTTTTTAGTTGGTATCATAAAGAAACTATATATCTATGTAGAGATAGTGTTGTAGTACTTGGACTTGGACTCGAGTCCAATTTTGAGGACTTGGACTTGCAAGCAAAATACATGGACTTGGAATTGGACTTGGGCTTCTGGACTTGAGAACTTAGCCTAATTCCAGGTCAAGTCCAGGATATAAGTGATAATAATTATCGACAAAGTACAAACGCAGAGTAATTCAAACGTTACTCGCAGGCGCACTCCGGAGGCATTTCGAGTTTTGTATTTCATCTCAGCGGCAACACACGGTTTTTTTACAAAGATTAAAAGTATCAAGATTAGTGAGAATCTATAGAAAGATTAGAAGATGTTAATACAAAATTACCTACAAATTTTATTGAGAATGGTTGAGAATATTCACAGATGTTTTGTTTTTGTTTGAGACACCCGTTATGAAAAGGAAAATACTTCACTATATCCAATTTAACAGGAAGCCGCAGGACCGGGACAAAAACTGTTCAATCCATTACAATGTTCATCGGTGGTTTCGTTTTTCATTTCGAGTCATTTCATCATGGCTAGTTGTATTACGATTATTATGATAATGATTATCATTCTTAGTATTAATATATTATTATTATTACTGCTGTTATTATTATTTTTATTCTTATTGTTATAATCATTATTAGTGTTTTTTTTAAATATTTTTGTTACTCTAGTTAATACCATGATTATGAGGAGAAGGGGAGGAGAAAGTTATTATTACATCAACATTTTATTTTCCCGCTTATCGTCAAGCGATATTTTTATTTTCATAAATTCATTACATATTTACATTAATAACTTAATGAATGAGTGAAACATTACATAGTCTAAAAATTGAAGTATATTCAACAATTCTTCCAGCTTAGTATTGTTTCCTTTGCTAACACATTCATATCTTAAAAATAATCTTAGCAACAACTTAAATTTAAAAAAAAAAGTATGTGCGTAATAAACAGAACCCTTAACAATCTTCTTAACGTAACATCTATAAATTGCATATTGTGCATAATTTAAATAATGTTTAGGAGAGAATATGTCCTTAACAACAACTAATATCTTTTGGTCTATTTGTATTTCTTTTTGGAATAGGTTAAATATCAAGTTATATATTATTTTCCAAAACAAAGTCACATCCTTGCAATATAACATAAAGTGAAATGTTGAGTCTACTTGTCCACAAAAGTTGCATACACAATTATTCATAGTTTGCCATTTATACAAGTTTTCTTTTGAGGCTATAAACCTATCAACATTTATATAACATATTGATTTAAGCATTTCCAATATCTTTCACAAGTTTCTTAAACTATATCAGAAAATGAATATGATACAACCTCATAATTTCCTTTAGGGAGGCCTTGTATTTTTGGGGGGCTTGGGGAAGGGAATCGAATCAGGCTTACCTTTGTGATTGGCTTCATGAATTCGTGGCGGAAATGAACCTCCACCCAGGATACAGTAAGTTCCAAACTTGACCTCTTCATCTTAGCGATCACTTATCCACAACCCCGCTTCTGCCTCACTATTACAACTATCTAGTTCGCTTCTATTGTAAACAGGGGCGTCGCTAGACCTTTTTCAGTGGGGGGGGGGGGGGGTGTAGAGGCCAATTTTTACCGACAAAACTAGCCACCAATTACCGACAAAAATTAAATGTCCAATATCTACAAATTTAACCCTATAAACCCGGGGCCGAAGGCTAAATTATTTTTCCTATGGACTATCTATAGTACTTAAGTATGCGCAAATGGTCATTTTCCTCGACGACATAAATATATGAATTATTTCTCAACTTAGTCAGCATCATAGCTATATTTTAATGCAGGCACGGAGCTAGGATCTTATTTTAGGGAGGGGCGGTAGAGAGCAAGCGAATCACTTAAAGAGCGCGCGAAACGCGCTCATTAGGGAGGGGGTGGTTGATAGGCCTCCCGCGCGAAGCGCAGAAGCTAAAACGTTACCTTCAATTATTAGAGAGAGTAGACGATTCGTTGAACCGTGCTCGACTCTTAATCCTTGTCTGAATGAAGCTTCCCCCTCCCGCGCGAAGCGCGGAAGTTTTGGCGTTTCATTAAATATTAGAGAAAGTAGACGATTCGTTGAACTGTGCTCGACTCTTAATCCTTTGACGTTTCATTAAATTATGAGAAAAATGCACACGATTCGGTGTACTGTTCTCGACTCTGAATCCTTATCTAAATTCAGTTCTCCCGCGCGAAGCGCGGAAGTTTTGGCGTTTCATTAAATTATTAGAGAAAGTAGACGATTCATTGAACCGTGCTCGACTCTTAATCCTTGTCTGAATGAAGCTTCCCCCTCCCGCGCGAAGCGCGGAAGTTTTGACGTTTCCTTAAATTATTAGAGAAATAAGACGATTCGTTGTACCGTTCTCCACTCGTCTAAATGAGTTTTCCCCTTCCGCGTGAAGCGCGGAATTTTTGGCGTTTCATCACAATATAGAGAAAGGAAGACAATTTGTCGTACCGTTTTCGACTCTTAATAAGCCATATTTGTCTGAATGAAGCTTCCCCCTCCCGCGCGAAGCGCGGAAGTTTCGACGTTTCCTTAAATTATTAGAGAAAGAAGACGATTCGTTGTACCATTCTCGACTCGTCTAAATTAAGTTTTCCCCTTCTGCGCGAAGCGCGGAATCTTTGGCGTTTCATTACAATATAGAGAAAGGAAAACGATTCGTCCTACCGTTGTTGACTCTTAAACCTTGTTTGAATTTAGTTTCCCCGAAAATTTTAAACCTCTGATTTCTTTAGCTGATATTATAGGAAAGTGAAACTTCGAGAAAATACAAGTATTGTAGTTGTAGTCACTCTCGAAGTCGTCACAGCGGATAAAAAGTCACAGTTTGAAATGAAGTCCCCCCCTTGTCTGAATGAAGTCCCCCCCCCCCCCCCTTTCCGCGCGAAGCGCGAAAGCTTTGATGTTTCATTAAATTATTATAAAAAGAAGACGATTTGCTGTACCGTTCTCGACATTTAAACCTTGTCTGAATTCAGTTTCTCCCCCTCCCGCACAGCGCGGAAGCTTTGACGTTTCATTAAATTCAGAGAAAAGCAGACAATAATTCGGTGTACTGTTCTCGACTCTTAATCCTTATCTGAATTCAGTTTTCCCCTCTCCCGCGCGAAGCGCGGAAGCTTCGACGTTTCATTAAATTATGAGAAAAATGCAGACGATTCGGTGTACTGTTCTCGACTCTGAATCCTTATCTGAATTCAGTTCTCCCCCTCCCGCGCGAAGCGCGGAAGTTTTGGCATTTCATTCAATTATTAGAGAGAGTAGACGATTCGTTGAACCGCGTGCTCGACTCTTAATCCTTGTCTGAATGAAGCTTCCCCCTCCCGCGCGAAGCGCGGAAGTTTTGGCGTTTCATTAAATATTAGAGAAAGTAGACGATTCGTTGAACTGTGCTCGACTCTTAATCCTTTGACGTTTCATTAAATTATGAGAAAAAAATTAATGCACACGATTCGGTGTACTGTTCCGTCGACTCTGAATCCTTATCTGAATTCAATTCTCCCCCTCCCGCGCGAAGCGCGGAAGTTTTGGCGTTTCATTAAATTATTAGAGAAAGTAGACGATTCATTGAACCGTGCTCGACTCTTAATCCTTGTCTGAATGAAGCTTCCCCCTCCCGCGCGAAGCGCGGAAGTTTTGACGTTTCCTTAAATTATTAGAGAAATAAGACGATTCGTTGTACCGTTCTCCACTCGTCTAAATGAAGTTTTCCCCTTCCGCGTGAAGCGCGGAATTTTTGGCGTTTCATCACAATATAGAGAAAGGAAGACAATTTGTCGTACCGTTTTCGACTCTTATTAAGCCATATTTGTCTGAATGAAGCTTCCCACTCCCGTGCGAAGCGCGGAAGCTTTGATGTTTACTTAAATTATTAGAGAAAGAAGACGATTCGTTGAACCGTGCTCGACTCTTAATCCTTTTCTGAATGAAGCTTCCCCCCTCCCGCGCGAAGCGCGGAATTTTTGACGTTTCCTTAAGTTATTAGAGATATAAGGCGATTCGTTGTACCGTTCTCCACCCGTCTATTAAAATGAAGTTTTCCCCTTCCGCGCGAAGCGCGGAATTTTTGGCGTTTCATCACAATATAGAGAAAGGAAGACAATTTGTCGTACCGTTTTCGACTTTTAATAAGCCATATTTGTCTGAATGAAGCTTCCCCCTCCCGCGCGAAGCGCGGAAGTTTCGACGTTTCCTTTAATTATTAGAGAAAGAAGACGATTCGTTGTACCATTCTCGACTCGTCTAAATTAAGTTTTCCCCTTCTGCGCGAAGCGCGGAATCTTTGGCGTTTCATTACAATATAGAGAAAGGAAAACGATTCGTCCTACCGTTGTTGACTCTTAAACCTTGTTTGAATTTAGTTTCCCCGAAAATTTTAAACCTCTGATTTCTTTAGCTGATATTATAGGAAAGTGAAACTTCGAGAAAATACAAGTATTGTAGTTGTAGTCACTCTCGAAGTCGTCACAGCGGATAAAAAGTCACAGTTCGTAGGGAAAAAAACTTGTCGGCCGACCGACAATATACATCTCACCGACTTCAAACTTCTGCATTGATATTAGTACACGAGGATCGAGCAAGAATACCGACACAGCTGACCCGACACAGCAACATAAATGACCGTGTCTTTCTTACTCCCTCGACGAGACGACTCCACCCAACAACCCCCTTCTCTCTTTTACTCCCACTCCTCTTCTCTCAGGCTCTTACCTCTCCTCTCTCTTCTCTCGTTCACCCCCCGTTTCTTTTGTTTCCCTTTTACTCTTTTTTCTTCTTTTTTTTTTCCTTTTCTTTCTTTTCCTTTCTTTCCTCTCCTCCCTCTTTTTCTTTTCTCTCTCTTTCTTCTCTTTTCTTTCCTTTCTTTTCCTTTCTTTCCTTTCTTTTCCTTTCTTTCTTTTCTTTTCCTTTTCTTTTTTCCTTTCTTTCCCTTTCCCTCTCTTTTCCCCACTCCTCCTTTTCTCTTTTTTCCCGACGGCAGCGCAATTTTACCGACAAAATCCTGACAAGTGGGGGGGTGTCGCACCCCCACACCCCCCCTTTGGCGACGCCCCTGATTGTAAATACTTTCTGATGTCAATGACTTTACAAAACAATCAGATATACCGCTTTTATGTTTACGTGGTACATTATGATGATTATTTGTATAGTGCGATGTGGTCAAGTTTGCCTGCAAAATCTTCCCTTCAGCAACTAGTGACTTTTCATTTTGTCATTATCATTTATTTGTCTAACTGCCCACATTGGTGGTATATCCAAGTCTCACAAAGCAGAATAAATAGAAGATCGTTTGATGTGATTGATCGTGTTGTTCGAAATTTCTGTCAAAATCATTCATACATAGAGGCTGTTTAAAACAACTCTACAATGCCATCAAGTATTTTGGAAAAGTAATAGTATCATCGTAGTAACATCATTAATGAAGTTGCCACAAAAGTCAAACATGCAGTCCTTTCCAAAGTTAACAGAGAAAGCATGTGGTCATGCAAAACAAATGGTGTATGGAAATTATTAATGTC
This sequence comes from Strongylocentrotus droebachiensis, assembly GCA_035222895.1. Lineage (NCBI taxonomy): Eukaryota > Metazoa > Echinodermata > Echinoidea > Camarodonta > Strongylocentrotidae > Strongylocentrotus > Strongylocentrotus droebachiensis. The sequence goes on along the minus strand of JAVYIG010016156.1, from coordinate 15,383 downwards.
GTTGAGAACGTAACGCGATTCTCAGTCTTGAGAAAAGAATAACGAACCCGTCCTAAAAGGTGTTATTGCAGAAGACAAACATGAGAGATTTTTGGTCCGCATACTTCAGCTGCTATTTTGTAGATGTCGTACTTGGAGAGGCCAGCATATTTCTAGTGCCCACCTCATAATATTCATATTCGTTTTTGCAATGTATCTTTGTATTTTATCAATATGTACATGATCGTTTTCCGTCCTTTCTATCTGTCCCCTTTCCATCCCCCCTCCCCCTCTCTCTCTCTCTCTCTCTCTCCTGTTTTCCCATCTTTTTGAATCTTTTCATCTATCTATCTGTTTAACTCAAATTTGTTAAATTGACGTATTGTATAAGATTAATGGTAAACAGTATACATAATACACGCTCTACATAAGTATGTAGATTGTAGTGCGATATCTTAACATGTATAATTGTCTTTACCATCAATGTTTAATTCATGCGCAATTTAGTAACTTGTAACTGCGATACATGGAAATTAATCAATAAATACCATTTATCTATCTATCTATCTCTCTTATTCAGGAGGCCTGCAGGGAGGTCAATACAAGATAGTTTGTTGAAACGGCTGTTGGTGTCGTAGTATAAAACAAAAACGACGATTTACACATTAGTTTGAAGAAGAAAAACAACACATTTATTTAGTCGTTGCGTGTGGTGAGTCTGCACATCTACAGGTCGAATGGGAATTGCACAGACTTGTTATTAGCAGCCGATTAGGCAAATTAATTTGTGAGTTGTGACCCGGATTTGTGATCTTGCCTGCGGAAACGCTTATGAACTCATTATTTCATTTTTGATATACCTCATGTTCGCGGTTGTCAATGCGATATATGCACAATAGGCAACGGTAGAACAAACAGTGATAAGCCCAGGCGTATTTCATAAACCTATATTTAGCTCCAAGGTGAGTAGTTCAACGTTCCTGATATTGGTGGTGAACGACTATGAGGAAGTATAGTGCATTTAAATGTGTATTTGTATGAAATAGACTTATTCGATCATTTTGCTTGATTATTTGTAATGTGAAGTTATCTTTTTTTCGACGTCAATGATAACTGCAGTTTTCCACATTCAATCTCTGAGTAGGATTTATTGGAATTGTCTTAGCATTTTAGCAAAACTGTATGCTGAACCACCTCAAAGCCTCCCTTTGGGGCCTGTTGTGCTGATTTTCCTAAACTTCTTTCCTGTATGATTTGTCAAAATGTGATACATTTTAGCAACTCAAGTGAATAAAATAGGTTGAAATAGTATTTTTACTTCCCAGTCCTAAAAATTACGCAGATTTTCTCTATGAAATTCACATACTGCCCACCAAATGAATTTTTGGTACCCTCTCTTCAAATTGTTTTTAACCACTCATGCGTAAATAATGCATCATAAGAGTTGCATCAAATAAAAGTGGAGGATCTAAGCTTTAAAAATATTTGTCATTTATTAAAGGTAAAGACCAGTATTGGTAACGCCCCAATTTCAAAAAATGAAATGGAAGCTCTCATTACCAATCATGTGAAAGAATATGTTTTGACTAATACATGATGATAACAAATTTGCCGGGAAACCGCCTACTAATTCATATATTTGGTAAATTTGTTTCTCTCATGGTCGTGTGAGAGATATAGGGTAGTCCCGTATACATCTTTCTGTGTATAGTGCTTGTAACTTTACGAAGAATGGGCCAAATTTCTTGTCATTTTGATGATTCCAGAACCTTGCAGATGCTAGATGCTAGATGATCAACCTTTTCTGATCGATTCCACAACGTTTCTTTCACAATGCAATCGCATGACCATTACTGGTCTTTAGCTTTAATTATAATCGTAATTAAGTTATGATAAAACATCAATAATTCTCGGTTCCGTTTTTTTCTGGGACGCACTGTTTATGAAAACGGTTTTGTCTGTAGCACCAAGGGCCAAATGTTATCATAACGTACGCAATGTAAGGTTGAAGTGTGAGGTAAGTCATTTCTTCTACTTCCATTTGTTCGTTTTGTTAAATGCAGTTTTGTCCTCATTCAATTCCTTCACCCTCCTCGATTCTCGTTCCTCTTCTCTTCTCTCTCTTTCTCACCTCACTCCTCCTCCCCCGGCCGACACCCCTCTTCTAAATATTTACCCCCCGCCCTCCACATCCATGTCTCCCCTCCTATTAATCAATCCATACAGGAATATTGGTTCTTGATCTCAACGCAAACAAAAGAATTATCACAAGAAAATGATTGCATTCAAGTCAGTTCAGTTCAATTCAATTCAATTTCATTTATTTCCACAACTAAACAATGCAACTACAAAGGCAAAATAACAACATAAATTAAATCATAATATGAAACGTTGAGATACCCTTAAAAGCAAAATGCTTGTGGACAGGGTCCCAGTTGTTACAGCATAGTAATAAAGTACGACATTCATTTCAAATCTAAACGTTTTAAACAGAATTGTGATAAGATACAGTTTTACATTAAATAAAAATTTACAACATTGACTGCACTGATGAATTAAAAGTAAACTTAGTAACAAAGAATCTTGGTAAATTACCTGATATATGAGTTTGTACATAAAATGAGAATATTCAGAGACTGACAAGATATTTTAATTTCTTGTCAGTCTCTGAACTGATTTCTTCTATAACTTGCCACTTGCCAGACTCTGGAATGATTTTTTTTATTTACCCTTATTTCAAAGTTTCTGAGGCACTGGCATAATAGGCAATTATTTGGGATGACGAAATCATTCTAATCGCTTGTGTTTGTAGTGTTACGAATTTAAAACAGACGACTGTCAAAACTATGACCCAATATCGTATTATTATGTTTGGTGAGGCAAAAGTATGCAGTGAAACAAAGTAATCATAATGGGGTAACAACAAATATGAGCCTCGACAGGACTCCTATACTTCTAGAGATTTGCAATTTGTAAATAATTTTGTTGATAAAAATACAAAAATCATACGCATTCAGACCTATATAATTGTAAACCACCCGTTTAATAATGGAAATAAAATATTGCATGAAATATAGTTTCTTCTGAGAAAAGGACATAGTAGAAATCTAGTGTACAATATCGATGCAAGTCCCATTATGTTAAGCATTTCGGAATAGCCTAACTGGCACATCTTCATCAGATTTTTCATACCAATATTTTTGTTTAAGGCATGCATTTTACAATTAAATTGTGACATATTTTTCGGCTGTCTTTTTGTCCTTATGGCATAGGGGTTATTGCCGTTCATACATTATGTAATCCGCTTCCAAAATAATAATAATAATAATAATAATAATCTTTTAAAGTCCACTCCAAATTGTATAAAGTTAAACCGAAAATGGAAATTCTTTTTGCCCAATCGATCGTAAGCTTAACCGACAGTTCGCGCCTTTTGCGTTGATCTTCGATTTTGAATTAATTGATTTATTCTAGATACACCTCTGGAGACAGACGTTTAAGTCAAATTATATTGATTTATTCAGATTTTGAGATCACATTGACGTAAGCGTCGTCCCCAGTGTTGTTTTCCACACGTTTCAAACTTTCATAGGTGTTTATAGGAGGCGACTCAAAGGTTGGGTTCTCATATGTTGGCTGATCGTCGTCCGTCTTTGGATTGCTTCTTGGCTTGGGAGGTTGGGGGTCCGCCTTGCGTCTTTTCCTGGAACAAGGTGTATACGGAATAGATTTATTACAAATCATCCCGTTAACAATGTCTTCAGGTTAGGTTATTACTCTACTATTAAATACCAATCAATATCTTTTGACGAAGAGAAGTATAAATACTAATGTAGCTACCCTTGGTATATAAGACCGAATGTGTTAATATTATTGTTACTATTATCATTATTATCGAAAATAATATCGCTAGTGATATTCGTTTGTCTCGCAATGTGGTCAATAAGGAATCTAAAAGATCACGACGTTTCGTATGCTACTGCGATACTTCGTCAGGTGATAAAAACTATTGTAAGCAAGGGTCTTTTATACTTTACGGGAGGACCGGCGGAGCGGTCTATAATTCGATCGATAATTGGAACAATAACGCCCAATGCCTATTGGTCGACGCACACGGTGATCGACCAATCACCAAGGCCGCTGGTTCGGCCGCTGGTTCGGCTGATGCACCAGGCCTATTGGCCGACGCATACGGTACTCAACCAATCAACGGGCCGCTGGCTCGGGCCGTCTGCTGAATGGAATCGACCGTTGTTGGCTGGCAGGACGGCGAGTGTCATGGCGGCGTATCGTCCGCATCCAAAATTCGGGGATTTTTTTTTTTTTCTCTTTAACCTCAATCAGAGGAACTTTATTATTCAAATTGACATTCCTTTTTGTTTCTTTTCCTTTAAATAAACAAATTCAACTCATATACAATCATAAACAAATAAAATATTGCAACGTCCCATTAGTTTGTTCATGAGTACATCTGTTTTCGTTGTCTACAGCATCTCAATTAATTTCTGTACCATATTGTTATTTTCTCTTTTAATACTTTTACAGTTCAAATAAAATGTCAACTCATATTTAAGACTACGATATAGAGTTCTCGCATGTGTTCTATTAAATGATTGTAAATTCTTTATGTGGTTTCTATATATTACATACTCAGCAAAATTTATTATTAAATTTACTAAATGACAAATTGAGTTTTCAACTTCATAACCAAGTATTAAAATCTGTTCAGTCATCTGAATATTTAGACCACATAAATTGAAGATTACACCTGAAACAATTCTCCAAAACAATCTTACGTTTTCACACTCCAACATCATATGCTTAGTGGTTTCTAGCGTATTACATATCTCACATGTATTATAATCTAAGATCTTCCATTTGCATAAATTGTATCGTGATGGTAAAATCATATGCAAAAGTTTAAAGTTAAATTCTCTGATTTTATTATTCCGTATAACATGAAATTTAAACTGTAGAACAGATGACCAATTAAAATCCGCATGTAAGTGTAGTCGTTGTTGCCATGCGTTTAAAATATATGGTTTTTTCTTATTTTTTTGCACAATCAGTGAATATATTATTTTCGTATTAAGTTTTGACAAATCTATCATATCCCCTGTCGAAATCTCAATGGTCTGTAAATCAATTACTTCATCACGTTCTACATCTTGTGATTTACGCAACCATACCAAGGGGAAAGCCTTTTTCAACATAGCAAACTTAAAAGCAAATAACATTTTGGGTAACCCATATCTTTGGGCAGTTTCGTCAGAGTTTTTCCATCGACCGTCATTAAGAACATGGTGTACTCTTTTTATTCCTCCTCTCTCCCACACCTTAAAATGAAGCATTCGGTTCCTTATTTTAATATTACTATTATTCCATAGTATCGTTCTCATTATGTTATTCGTCCCCTCAATATTTACATATTTTAGTTCAGACCATGTACAAAGCAAATCAAAGTAAAAATATGGCAAATTTGCTGTTTTACATAATTTTTCCATGTCTTTCTTGTGACAGTTAAATTCTAAACATAAGGGTATTCCCCCAACCTTGTCAATCCAATAGGAAAACAATGTTTTCCATGAGGTATTTTGACAGTTCAAATATTTCATTATCCATGAAAGACGCAATGCACTAACTCTAGCTTCCAGATCAATCATTCCCAACCCCCCACTGGTAACATCATTAATACAAATATTTCTTCTTATTTTTTCTGTTTTTGAGCGCCACAAAAAGGAGTATAATAACTTATTAATTCTTTTGATGGCATCTTTGGGTGCTGGAACAGCAGTAGCCACATATACTATTTGTGATGCAGCTAGCATCTTTATAACTGTGATTTTCCCGTAGTACGTCAGATGACGCATTTTCCACAAATCTAAAATTCTTTTAATCTTGTCAATTTTTCCTTCCCAATTTAGTGTTTCTACTTCTTTTATATTCATCCCTACATAAATCCCAAGAAATTTAAATGGATCGTTTGAAAAAGCCAATCCTTCAATTTCATTTGCATCACATCTTTGTGAAAGCTGCATTATTTTCGATTTATCCCAATTCACCAAAATACCAGCATATCTGCCAATTTTTTTTATTTCGTCCATTGCATGTCTCACTGACGCAAGTGAACTGAGTGTCATTACCGTGTCGTCTGCATATTGTGCAATTTTAATTTCTGTTTCAAGTCCTTCATGATTTTTATCTAGAACTTGTATACCTTTAATACCAAAATTCGGGGATATCGATCCCGTTGTCTCTGTTGAAATTATTAGGATTGAGACGGATATTGATAGCTTCTTTTACCCTCCGTGTATACCAGCATCAACCAGACTGGGACGGGGTTCAGTGCCTTTCCCAGGAACGGCACTGGTATACACGGAGGGTAAAAGAAGCTATCAATATCCGTCTCAATCCTAATAATTTCAACAGAGACAACGGGATCGATATCCCCGAATTTTGGATGCGGACGATACGCCGCCATGACACTCGCCGTCCTGCCAGCCAACAACGGTCGATTCCATTCAGCAGACGGCCCGAGCCAGCGGCCCGTTGATTGGTTGAGTACCGTATGCGTCGGCCAATAGGCCTGGTGCATCAGCCGAACCAGCGGCCGAACCAGCGGCCTTGGTGATTGGTCGATCACCGTGTGCGTCGACCAATAGGCATTGGGCGTTATTGTTCCAATTATCGATCGAATTATAGACCGCTCCGCCGGTCCTCCCGTAAAGTATAAAAGACCCTTGCTTACAATAGTTTTTATCACCTGACGAAGTATCGCAGTAGCATACGAAACGTCGTGATCTTTTAGATTCCTTATTGACCACATTGCGAGACAAACGAATATCACTAGCGATATTATTTTCGATACTATATCCGCAATGAGTAATATATTTAGCATTATTATCATTATTATTATTATGATGATTATTGTTTTTATGATGGTTATTATTATGATTGCTATTATTTTAATATTATCATCATTACTATGATTATTACTATTATAATTATTATTATTGTAGTTGTTTTTACTCCGATTATCATTAATATCAAAATATCTTTGATTTATTAGCCATTTTACAGCTTATGAATAAACGCAAATCTTTGCAGAATTAATTGATAAATGTAGGACTACGAATTTACGTTTAAGGAGTCTCTTTAAAGGTACTATGTCCCTTTTGCAGCCAACCTCAAATTCTGTAGAACTTTGCAGGAATTATGAATATGTCATGTATGTCCTATCTGTGAAATTTAAACGTTAGCAGTGTCCTCATATTCAAATTATGCAAGGAAACCCGTTTACTTGCTAGACTTCACTGTCAGACACTATTGAGTGACTGACTGGCTTTTTTTCTTCATTGGTAATAACATACATGAAAAGAGTTGTAAAGGGTACATGAGCATTTGTCTACATCAATAACCCACTTCTTGTAATGGCCAAGATTAAACTGATTGAATCTTTGCGCAGCATAAAACGTATGACCATTCGGTACAATTGTCTGAAAATCAAGACTATTACTTTAGGGCTCTATAGCCCTAAAGTCGATTTGACAACTAATAGTTGTTATTTTCCCACTTGAAGACATTTTCAAGCCCAACCTTTTTTAGGGAAGTTCTAAATTAGTATTATCTTTCAAATGCAGTTGGAATTTAACTTTTTCATTTTTTTGGCCTGCAAATGGGACATAGTACCTTTAATGCACTGTTTCAATTCTGAATCATTGGATTGCTAGAACATTGAGATATGCCAAGTGAGGGGAAAACAAAGAAAGCGAAAATCGGACGGGTGATGATATGGAACGCGTGTGAAGGAGAGATAGAGAGAGGGAGAGAGAGACAGAAAGAGAGGTAAAGAAGGAAAGAGAGATGTAAAGATAGAGAGAGAGAGAGAGAAAGAGAGAGAGAGAGAGAACAAAAAAGAGGTGGGTAAGAATGGTGGGGGCGCGGGCGGGTTAGGAGTGGCGGTAGGGAAAACTATTAATTGAAAAGTATTTTTAAAGTTTTCTTCGATATTATCACATGTGTTGAATACATCGACAAAGAATTCTGGTAGACTTCCTGCTAATATAAGCTTACCATACGAAAATGAGAATGATGATGACGACAGCACAAATAAGGAGAGTAATGCCAAACAGAGCCCAGGGTACAAGAGCTGAAGAGACACCTAGGAAGCAGGACAAATATCATCAAAGCCTCATTCAATATGACGTGGCAAAACCAAGGCGCTTTGAAAATATATATAATTGCGTAGAATTACGTTTTTTCCTTTTAATCTGTCATCTATTCTAGGTGAAAATAAAGAACAGTACCCAGTAGAAAGGGTTAAAATACCGTCTTTGATAGAGTGATCACTATTAAACCGCACATCACACATCTGTTATAAGTCCGCCCCTATCCTGGCTATCAATAATAACATCTACATACAAGTATAGTATGACCATTTGTAAATTATGAACTTAACCTACTTGTTTGTTTTTGGAAAGTCATCCCAAACGACGCTTGGCTTCGTGGACCTTCACTATCTTTGTTCCACAATGTCATATAAACCGAGTACTGAGTGTCAGGTACCACTAAGCCAAGGTAGTAACTACCAGCAGAATCGAAGGGAAACTGTACTGAGCCTTCAGAAGAGACATCGGACGTTGATGAAAAGTAGATTGAAATATTCGTGAAACCGCCGCGACAGTTAGCACTTGCACCGTCAGCAATTGGAGACTTCGAAAGAGAGGAAAAAAAGTTTTAAAAAATATTTTTAAATGACAAAAAGTATGTATCTGGTTGACTATTCCTGGAAAATACCCCTACGACAAATTCTCCCCGGGTTAAATAACCCCCGGAAAATTCCCCCAGATTATTCCTTTCAAATGACCCCCCTTACCCTCAGAATGATAGGGTTAGGTATCCAAGAATTTTCCAGGAGTAGTTGTCAAGGGTTCATTATCCTTTGGGCAGTTAACTTAGGAGGTAATATTACGGGAGTATTCTGACCGAGTTGACCGAGGTGTAAAAAACGGCTTAACATTGTAAGAAAAATGGTTGTTGTTATAAAGACAAATTGGAGAAAGAATGAATTGTTAACATTACATCCATTCAATGAAAGTTTAAAGATGTGGGCGCTTCGAATACCTGAGAACCCCGAGTGGGAGGATAGGGGAGGGGGGGGTGGTGACTGCCCCGGAGATAACCTAGGATCGGCCTCCTGATCTTACCTAGTCTGCAAGCACAAACCCCTGTTCAGTCGTAAGAGTGAGTCTGCACTATAAGACTACCATAGGCCATGTACTGTAGCTGCATTGACACAACCAGTAGGTAGCTGGGCTAGGCTTCTCTCAAGGTACAATGATTTGTTTGATAAAGTGTCGAATTAGGGTCTGTGCTTGCAGACTAGATCTTACCTGCCATGTAATAAGAAGCTGTTCAGGAGATGACACTTGATGGACTGTCACATGTGATAGAACTCCGGTAGGGGCTATACGTACATGGAAACAAGAACAACGAAATGAAAATAATGAACAAACATAAACAATGGCTATCACATTATGCTTAACTGAACATGAACGCTGGTAAAAATTTGTTTGATCGAACTACAGTATGAAGAATAAATTATATTAGAGACTCTTCTTTATAATTCAATTAATATGTCTAATGAAGAATCTTGCCTGAACTAAAAGGCCAAACTGGAAAAAGGCACTTTTTAAATTTAGTGGTTGATTTATTTCCTGACTTTATTTCAAATGATTGGTCAAGTTAATCAAGGGAGGACTGAGATTAATAATTTTGAACTGTACCTACTTCTATAAAACGTTTGCATCACTATACAATATATGCATACATTTACTTGGTTTTTAGAGGGGTGTCAATCTTCGGATACAGAGAGGGGATAATAATCATAGTGTGTTTTCTGATCAAGGTGTTTGCTCCAGCATGTTCCTTATCTGAAGATAGACATTTAAATGGTCTAGACGGTTTCTGGCATTGAAAAGATTATTGTTGACGATTTGCTTTAAACATTTTTGTGGAGGTTCCCGATTAACATAAAGAGTAAATTATATAAATAAATTTGAATATATTGGACAAATGACCCCATGGTACCAGGACAATCTGATAAGGTGTGGGGGTGGTTTCGGGTTATGGATAGTGACTCAGAATTGTCAGAAGCGGTTAGGGATGACTGCCCGTGGGAGGGAATTATTTTTATAGCGAATGAGAAAAATTGGTCGCCATTGAGGGTGTGGAGCAGGGGGAAGTGGGGGGGGGGGGGTAGGGGCGGCGGCCAAACTTCTCATTGTTGATTCAACTATTTATAGTTATCCTGTTGTTGTGCAGGGAGGAGGGGGCATTGTCTAACATCGCAAGCTATATGTATGTGCTTGTACTCACGCAAACAAGTAGTACTAGCAGTCACATTCTTCACAGGTCCTTCTCCTCCATCGCCATCCCTCACTGCTGAGACACCAAACAAGTGATCCATGTCAGGAGACAAACCATCGATCATTTCAGAAACATCCAAAGCGTTTCCTCGATCAAGACGGATCCATGGTGAAGAATCTGGAAGTGCCTCCTTGTAGTATACTTTGTATCCAATGAGTGGAGGATCGCCAATGTCCACCCCGGCCATCCATCTGTCCCAGGACAGTGTGATTGAGGTTGGAGTAGTCTCTTCGATCACAGGCGGACGTGTCAATCGTGGTAAAACTTGGTCAAGAGTAAAAGAAGAAATTATAAACAAGTCTAGCTATCTGTTCTTTACGGTGACAATGGATACCTTCACCCAATGATTTTTTTGTTTCCTTTTTTTCTTCTTCTTCATTTCTGGAATTTATTTGTTTAAAAACTCCATTTTCTCCGTAAATTACAAAGAAGCAAAGCATTTTCCATAGTCCTAGTTTGTACAAACTGAAACATATTTACAACAAACTTGTTATCATTTGATAAACGAAGTTGAATACAACATGTTTTATTGTTCATAATTTCACAATGTATATGACAACAATTTAGCACAATTACATTATAAGTAATATTACCGCATTAAGTTATTTCATCCCCAAAACTAGAACGAGCAGTGCTAATTTTTTTCCAGAATAAAACTAAATACTCTTAATACGTTGATTTTCATATTTCTCAACAAGAAATAATTTAAATTATGATTTTTTATTTATTTATTAAAACACCCATCTCTCTCCCTTCCCTCCTCTCTAACTCCTTGCCGGACTTAATCACACCACTTCCCTCCCCCCCCCCTCCCCCTCACTTCTACTTATGTGGATAGAAAAGGCATTAGGGAACAGGCATCTTTACTATTTCGAAATGACTTACGTTGTTGCCCTCGTTGTACCTCTACTTCGCTCTCGCTAATCTTCCCAGTTTTTCCATTCATTAGATGCAGGGGAATTTTATTTTCATAATAATCTAGCATATCGATACTTTCATAAATACGACTCTGAGCAAATTCTTGTATCATGCTGGCTTTTATAGTACCCTTTCAGTTTATCAAAGGTAAAGAAAGGGTTTGTAAAGAGTTTTTTCTTTTAAAGTTTATTCCAATGGAGCCAACAATTAACAATTAGTGAATGATTCATTTCTGAGACACCTACTGTTCAGGTCAGCGGTAACCTCAGTACTTCTGTAACTATTAACGTCGTAGATGATGCAGACAAACAGATCTTCTGCCGTTACGTAATCGACTTCAAAGAAATCTATAGTTGCAGATTCAGGCTGAATATTTCCGATGCTATTAATTCCTCCATCTGAGAACCGTTCTGAGCCATCCGTTACCCGGTAGAGGCCTACAACCGGTGGCACTGACGACAAAACCTCTCCACCATCTCTTCGACAGGAGAACCGGATATTCGGTTGGCCTTCGTTCTTCGGTGTATTTTCGACTTGAATTGTACCTTCAAAGTACGAAATTTGTTTGAATATAGTTTTTGTGTTGCCAAATCTATGTTTTATTAATTTCTGCGTGTAAATATACCTTGTAAATAACACGAAGTTGTATTTTTGCATACAAATAAATAGAACGTTTATGGACGTTAAAGTATACTGAAAACTGAAACTTAAATACATGTGTTTAACGGTGGGTATATACATGGGTAGGGCTGAGCATGTTTTGTGAATGATTTGGTTGCAAAAAAGGTAGTACAGTGTGTCCCAAGAAAACGAAATCCTAAAACGGAGGGCTATTGTTATCAAGCTGTGAGATATATAAGCGAGTCCAAACATTGTGGAAACGGCATGTAAAAACCAAGTTTTCCCAAATTGTGGTAAAACTATTAAAATATTGCGATCACAATGAACATGACCTGAAAATTACATAAACTTGAAAGCCGATGGAATTCTTGTATATGTCGTGTTCGCATGTGATACTATCATTACACGGTGGTTCTACCCAGATATTAGTACGGTATGGTATGTAATCCCGTAGGATTTTTGTGCCAAAGTTAATTTTTTTGCTGTTTTGGCTTCAAAAGGGTCCCAATTGGCCAAAAATGATGGGGTCCAAATTTTCAGACCCCTCCTTCATTTCCTGGGGGCTCCTAGACCGGGAGCCAGGAGGAGTCAACCTAGCTGGGAAGGAAACCAAATTTCATGTGCACATGGCCCTTTTGACGATAAAATAGTATTATGTAAATAATGTTTTAAGGAAACCTTGAACCACCATGAGTTTGGTGTCATATGAAAGAGAGTTAAATTATCCACATTTGATAAAAATTTCAAAAAAATTGGGATTAATTAACATCGCAAATTTAAGTAAAAAACATGATTTTTGTGATTTTTTTCAAAAAATTGAATTTTATCAAAAAACATTATTTTCCATATATCAAAATCGAAGAATTGCCTTTTTTCATAACTTTCCAGGAATTCGCTTATGTACATGATGTGTATGATATGATATGATGTTTATGTTTAGTTTCAATAAAAAGTTATAGCAATCCAAAGTTATTGATTTGATTTCCACAAAAACAACATTTTTGCCCACATGTGTATTAACTGTATGCATATACGTGCATTAGTGTATTAAGGACCTGTTTGGTGTGTTTACATCGGGTTTTAAAGATAACTTTGAACTAAAACTTCTAATCACCATGTATTTGGTGTCAAAAGATGGATAATTAAAATACCTTCATTCTGATATCAATTTCAATGAGTGATGTAGTGTGTGAAATATAAATTTTGAGCCAAAAAGGTTAGTGCATCGATCAACATGAATATAATATAATATCGCCATATTTGGTTTAATGGTTTATTTTGCCTGACTACTAAGAAAACACGTGTATGCTTGTAAGCAACCAATACTCCGCATAATTCCTATTGTGATAAGATTAGAATGACATAAACTTTTCTCAAAAAATAGTTTCGGCTAGGTATGCAAAGTTATTTTTTCTGGATTACAAGTAATTCAGTCCAAAAATCGAAGGAACATTATGAAACTACTTGATTCGATTGAATCTCAGTTTTAGTCTTTGTGTGTTTCAAATAGGAAGTTCCATAACTACAATTGAGATCAATTTGAAATCTTTTCTGCTTAGCCATGAATAATTTAAAATCGTTACTAACTCCTTGAACTTTTAAGGATCTCACGATTTGATGATTGGAAAATGTCATTAGGTACCAGCTTATAATTTTGACAACACATCACCGTCTACATTAGAGTTCTATCACTGCCTGTTGCATAAATCATATGGTCTTTTTGAACATGTTGCTGAAATGACATGATTTTCTGTGATTTTTTCTCTTTTTGGGAGGTAAATTATACTTTTGTATGCCTTTGTTGGAAAATGACAAGTCTCCCAAATTTATAATTAGGCCAAAAAACATGCTTATTTAGAAGCCTTCATGTCAGGGCCTGCAGAACGGTAGGGCTCGAGCCCTCCTCACTTTTTTGAAAAAGTATGTTAAAGAGAAAAATAAAGAAAGAGAGAAAGAAAGAATGAGTGAACTGCCAGTGTCACAAATGAGGTATCACAATATGCTCTTCTGACTGTAATTAAATACCTAAAACCCCTGAGCTTCCGGGGGCTCCACACCCTGGACCTCACCAAGGGCCCTAAGACGGGTCCCTGAATGCTCATCTGACCATAATTAAATGCCTTAAACGCTGAGCTTCATGGGACACAGCCCCCTGGATCCTACTTCAATTAGTGATCTGCCAGTGTCACAAATAAGGTATCTAAATATGCTTATCTGACCGTAATTTAATGCCTAAAACCCGTGCAGCTTCCGAGGGATTCGCCCCTTGACCCCGCCGGGGCAAAGACACTGGACCCCACGCCAATTTACGCTGCACTCGCTCCGCTCTACCTGATCGTTAATACTCCACTTTGAAAAACGTTCCGCGGGGCCGGCATGTAACGTGTAAGAGTGGTGGTGGTGCAGATTTTTTCTTCTGCCCCAAAAAACGTTTTTGCTCATTAAGCCACTGCCCCTGAAAGGTGAGCCCCCTGGAATGTTTGCCCCCTCCCCCAATCCCAAACTGCTTCCGGCGCGCCTGGTGGGGGTGTCTGTCAGACGTCCCTAAAATACCCCAACCTCAATATTGAGCTAGATCAGCTTGAAAGGAAACCAAAATGGAACCTATATGAAAATATTCGCCATAGGCCAACGATACACAAATGGCCATTGCCAGACGATTTAAATGGTGGGGAGTGACTGCTAGACGCCCTATTTGATGCTAGATATAGATTGTTGAGAGAAACCTTGCGGGACTATGTGAAAGGCAAATTGTACTTCGGTTTAAACGTCCCTTTCCAACACTCCTTCCTGATATGAATACGATAACAATTAAGAGCTATATACCCTACGATTTAACTTAAGTCTTGTGCTACTGTAAAAGTCAATGACGATCTTTTTCGAACTCTACTTATCTTTACCTAGGCCTGTACAGTAATTATTGTTATTGGGTTATTAAAATTCACAAAACAATGTCCAACCAAATGCTTTATGCAACGCCTTTAACAATTGTATTTCTAAAGGCAATATCACAACGCAACACATAATGTTTTCAACATCAAGGAAAAATCCATCTGAGATCAAATAAAGCAATATTAAAACATGTCCATATCTAACTATAAGCTGGTACCTAATGACATTTCCAATCATCAAATCGTGAGATCCTTAGAAGTTCAAGGAGTTAGTAACGATTTTAAATTATTCATGGCTAAGCAGAAAAGATTTCAAATTGATCTTAATTGTAGTTGTGGAACTTCCTATTTGAAACACACAAAGACTAAAAACTGAGATTCAATCGAATCAAGTAGTTTCATAATGTTCCTTCGATTTTTGTACTGAATTACTTGTAATCCAGAGAAAAAATAACTTTGCATACCTAGCCGAAACTATTTTATGAGAAAAGTTTATGTCATTCTATATCACAATAGGGATAATGCAGAGTATTGGTTGCTTACAAA
>JAVYIG010016155.1:0-32483 GCA_035222895.1 Strongylocentrotus droebachiensis | reverse complement strand
GTCAAGGCACTCGTGCTGTATTTCCCTAAACGCGCCTGAATACATAGACTAATCGCGCGACGACTGTGATCTGTGGGACGCACTGATCTCTACCCAATTATCAGTGGTGGGACGAGGTGCGTCAGCATCTCGGCCTTTACTAACCTGAGTGGTTGTTGTAGTTTATTTCTTTTGTTTTGTATTATATTTCCGCTCCCGAATCAGGAGATAATTAGATGCAAAGCATCTTACCCAGAAAGCCGGCCAAACCGCCCCTTCCAATCCGACGCACCAATCAGAGTAGACGATTCGAGAAAACTTCATGCATATTCATTATCAATATATATAATCATAAATACATTTTTGAGCGGTTACAGAACATGGCGAGCGACGAAGGAGATCTCTTATCAAAGAGCCTTGAATATGCGGTCGAAAGGTTGAAATTATCATCTTTTAAGGAGTTACAATCAAAAGCTATAAAATCAGCAGTGAAAGGGGAAGATGTATTTGTTAATCTTCCAACGGATTATGGCAAATCTGCGATTTTTCAAGCCATTTCACTGTGCAAGGACTTCTTTGTGCGGACGACCACAGTCGCTGCCAGCACACCATCCCCATCGGCGTCTACTCCCGAAGCTGCCCAGAGTTCGGGGGCCTACTCACACCGCACTGCACTGTCCATTGAAGTTATCGTTTCACCTCTTATTTCTTTAATGAAAGAATGTGAACCAAACTTGTCACACACAATAAAATGATATCTTCAGTTAAGTTCAGTATAAGAAATAGCTAGGAAAACTCTTGCACAGGAACCATGCAGAATGTACTGCATAGTAGATATCTACCCTTTTTTGCACATCTATTACATTATAGACCTAAGCAGAATTACCAGAATTTGATCATGATGTCCTTTTCATTATTTTAATTCACTTGCATGCAGCTAGCTCAGCTAGCCCTGCAAATTCAAAGCTCCATGAACGCATCGTTTTCACACGTACACAGATATTCACGTGTTGTACAATAACAATTCCGACCAGCTGATCGAACCACTAGAGTCTATGCGTAGGTTAAAATGAAAAACAAGGGAACAAAATTTTACTATGAATCTACTAAAGTAGCAAAATAATAAATACCCTAGTCAATAAGTAGAATATTGTTTTTGATAAATTCATATTTTATACGAAATTGAACTGGATATTATTTTATTTTTTTAGTACATTTGAATACCGATTCCCCCACAATTTCATGGACGAAGCCATTTTAAACACCGCGCGGTTAAAACAATTAGGATTGGCCACGATCATCACTAGCTGCTGTATATATGTAAGACCTCATGCATATGCACATAATGATGAGCTCCGCAATTTAGCAAAGGCCAAGCCGCTGAAGCGGCTCGGTCCAGCGATCACTGCTGTAAAGCCACACTGCGTTAGTGTATTTACAGACCCTGCTCGGCAGACAAGCAGCGCGCGAGGCCTTGTCCAAAGGCTATGTTAAGAGCAACAAGAGTGGCAATCTGCCAGATATGAGCGCTATACAAAACTCCAGTATAGTCTTCTTCTTTTTTTGCAATGACGAACCTTCGTCATTGCCTTGTTTTCGTTCACATTCTGCCCCATTAATATTTTCCTCCTTATATTCCTCGTCAGAAAATCGCATTCGTTTTGCACATGATGCTTGTTATTCCTAGTTAGGTGCTTTCCTCATGTCCTTTTCCTTTCAAATTTCGTAGGCATCATCTCTAGCATCTCATCAAGGTCACCTACTTTTTCGATTTTCGAAATCACTCATGCATGACCGTCCAGGCGCCATTTTGTCCGTTTCTGGTCCATTTTAAGGCCTTTCTTTCTTCCTTCCTATCTCCACTATCACAGATCCTACAAACTTCTAACAAATTCCTCTAGATAGTCTGAGAGATGTTCTTTCATCTGCGATGCATGACTTGACCTTCAAAATGCCATCTTCATACTCGAAATTCAAATCTAAAACCGACTCCGTCAAAAATCTCTCAAGTTCTTGAAAAATGGACCCCTAAATAATCTAAAACTGCCATAACTTTCTCATATAAATTCCGTTTTGTATTTAAATCTCACAGTATCTTTATCTCATAATTGCACATAGCCATGCCAAATTTCACGCTCCAATGGCTTTGCACAACGTAAATAGCGCCCTCTAAAGTTCAGGGAATTGGCT
The DNA here is from genome assembly GCA_035222895.1 of Strongylocentrotus droebachiensis. Lineage (NCBI taxonomy): Eukaryota > Metazoa > Echinodermata > Echinoidea > Camarodonta > Strongylocentrotidae > Strongylocentrotus > Strongylocentrotus droebachiensis. The sequence continues at coordinate 30,314 of JAVYIG010016155.1, read as the reverse complement.
TTCTGTCTGTGGCTGTATCTCCATAATGGCTTGGCAAACCCGTACCCTTTTTTGGATTTAGATACTTGAAGATATGCCCTTTCCAGCCATATACAAAATTATATACCCTATCACTGACCAAATTTGAGAAAATTGCCCTCCAAATTCGCCATTTTCAAGAAAATTGAGAAATAACTTCAACTTGCTCTAAAATGGCGATCGTTATACCTACATCAGTGAAACTTTGCAGACATATGTATCCATATACGTGACAACTGTTTACTAAGTTTGGTAAAATTCGAATATGTCAGCGCAAAGTTATCGCCAAAAATGATGAATTTACTATGGATTACGTAATAGCGCGTTCAATGCGCGCAATACATTGCGCGCAGTTAACAATGGTGTCAAACTGACCGCAATGAAGAGCCCTTTCGGATGATACCAAGTATTATATATGTTCACGCAGAAAATTGTGAGTAAATCGCATTTGAACAAAGATCACTACACGAATTCCGCCGAGTTTCCGCCCGAACCTAACACGTTTCGGCTATGACGTCATTTTTTCAGACTGCTTTTCGCCCCTTAAACGTCCTTTTTTTTCCTTGAAAATTTGCAGTGACATGCCGAGTTCCAATACGCAGGGCACCTCTTGGCCGGATTTTTGAAATTGGTCAAGGGGGCCATTTAAGACGCCATTTTGTCCTATACATCTATTTTACATCACGTGTTTCGATAGGATTATCATAGAAAAAAAGAGAGTGGTTTACAATAACAACCATGAAATTCTCTTTCTAATGATACCAAATATGGCCCATAAAGAGACGTAAAGAGAGAGAGAAAAAACAATTTAACTCCGGCCATAATACAGATCCTGCACGTTTTCCGCCCATTCATTACACGCATTGTCTATGGGGCATATCGGGTTCACGCTTTTGGCCCCCACAACGAACTTGATTGCAATGTCAAACATGCACCAAATCCCATTGGTTTGTGCACGCAGTGCTTGCGAGCCCTTTCTAGGTTCTTTCCCCTATCCCAATTTCTTTCAAACTTCGTAGGCATAGTACCATCCCATCAAGGTCACTGTTGATGCCTTTCTTTCGCCCTACCTATCTCCAATATCACAGAAGCTACAGACTTCGTGCAAATTGCTCTGGATAGTCCGAGAGAAGCTCTTTCGTTTGACACGTAGAAACACGGCGTCATTGCACGCACATCGTTCTGACACGATTGCATTTCTAGTTCCTTCTTCTTCTTCTTCGTTTTCTTTTTCCACGCTTGAAGAGCTAATGATGGGAACAATTAATGCAAAGAATTGCAGAGAGAAAGAGAGCGAGAGGGAGAGAGAGTGTGTGTGTGTGTGTGCGCGCGTGCGTGTGTGTGTGTGTGTGTGTGAGGGGGTATAGGGAGACATGGTGAAGGAGAGGAAGACGGAGGGAAAGAACACGAGAAAGACAGATATACAGCGTAGATAGATTGAACGACTCCTCGAACTATTCAAATGCTGAAATCATTTCAAACATTTTACATATTCAACTACGTTATACTTGACACTTCAAAAAACAACCAAATCAGTGATTCCAAAGTTCAGACACAGAATTCGCTAAAAAAAAATCATCCATACAGTCTAACACATTGAACATTTTTGAATGATCTATGCACCTTCATGCCCAAGTAAAGATGGTGCACATATTGTTGGATGACGTAAATCAAAGGACAGAGGTAATAATAATACATGTGTAAAGTGCTGATTAAATCATGATCAACGAGAAAAATTAATCCAGACGAAGTTAGATCGGCAAAAATACAGACACAAGAAAGAAAAAAACATGCATTTTCTAAGATTGTCATGTATTTATTAATGAATTCTTCCATGTTTCACAGTGCTTTAATATAAATTCAGCATACATTTTGAAAGGATAGATATTGCATTATTTTCAAAAAGGTAATAAGATTAAACTCTGACTTTGTTTTGTAATTTTTCTTTTGTTTTGCATTATAATATTTACAAATTACTTACACGTGTATGTACAGGCAGCCAAAATGTTGTTTTGTGGCAATTGACTTACACTAATACATGTACCCTTATAACATATCACTTACCCGACCACAAATGTTCTAACATGCAACATTTATTCAGTGATATAAATTACATATTTGACGTTTCAATAATAAAATATTAGTAGACTCATACCAGAAAAAATATTTCCCTAGAGTAATATAATGATGATAAAGTAGAAACATAAAAAACAGTAAATTGTGCTATTTCATTTTCTAAAAACTGATAACACATTGTAAAAAAAGACATTGATAAACTTATTTTTTCTTCCAAGTTAGCATTAAAGGTAAAGACCAGTAATGGTCATGCGATTGCATTGTGAAAGAAACGTTGTGGAATCGATCAGAAAAGGTTGATCATCTAGCATCTAGCATCTGCAAGGTTCTGGAATCATCAAAATGATAAGAAATTTGGCCCATTCTTCGTAAAGTTACAAGCACTATACACAGAAAGATGTATATGGGACTACCCTATCTCTCTCACCAGACCATGAGAGAAATAAATTTACCAAATATATGAATTAGTAGGCGGTTTCCCGGCAAATTTTTTATCATCATGTATTAGTCAAAACATATTCTTTCACATGATTGGTAATGAGAGCTTCCATTTCATTTTTTGAAATTGGGGCGTTGCCAATACTGGTCTTTACCTTTAAATAAAGGTAATAGTGAACAAGAACCAGATTAATGAACTCTTATTAAACTAAAAATATTGTTGGTACTAAACTTACTAAATCAATATTACATAAACTAAATAAGTACAGTGTATACCAAACTTGTATTGTACTAATTAATTTTTTTCACAGCAGCTAATCATGAAAGATAAATTGAAAAAAAAACACAATATACATATAAATAAACTATGTAAAAGAAAACAAACACAGCGAACATTAATACTTGATTCACTATAATATTTTATTCGGTTCTTTCTTTAAATCCCCCCCAAATCATGATTTAGGCATGCAGTATTCTTAATTTTCATCAAATAATTATTATTTTTTTAGCAGTATGTAATACACTATGTTGATACAACAATATCTACTACAATGTGTTGATGAAACAAATATATAAAAAGGAATCATAATTAATGTTGACATGTTTTCAAATAATAAAAAGTAATGCTTTCAATGAACTATGTACTGATTATAGTACTTTCATTTTGTCCAGCTATTTTGTTATATGCAATGCTCAAATTCATTACTTTAAAAGATTTTTAACAATTTTATTTCACATGAACAACATAGAATACAAGTCATGTACTTCATCTATTGTTTGAGGCTTCAATTCCATGAGAAAATATGCAAATCCATCCACGTTGTTATTAATTTTGAACTCTAAGAACACAACATGAAATTAGTGAGATTAACTACAAAACAAAAATGATTGTCTTTACAAAATATGCTTCTCATTATAATGAAAATATATCATAAACAACAACAAATGTTAATGGTATTTCAGTTTCAATTATAGAAATAAAGAATATTCTGGAAATCAAATACATTGATTCCTTTATAATCTAGTCATTCAATGATTTCAAATTCATAAAATAGAAAAGATAACAGAAACTTGAAATGAAGAAACTTGGTCCAATGAGTTATGGGCGTCACAATAATCAATGAAGAATATATTATCCTGATCAATTATTTTCTCCCCCATACGATAATTAATACATAATTAGGGCACAATTAGATATTCAATCTTAAACTGGTATTGTTTAATTATGAAAAACGAGGCAAATATAGTCATAAATATATAGTTTTGCAAATAATCAAAGAATGCCATATTCTACACTATAGCTTTTGTGCAATATGTTTGATAATAAACTTACATTTTATTTGTACAGAGGCTTTAAAGCAGGCAGTGTAAAGAAGGGGTGCACATTATCTTGCCAGCCTATACAACCTTTCACGGTTACATGGGCGCCATTTCAATTGCGAGCAACTTTTATTTCATGCAGCATGCAGAGCCCATGTGTCGATACGACACATGCACGTCTATCCAATACATGCACGTCTGAAAACATTGATGATGCAATGTTTACTCGCAAATCAAAATGGCGGCCTGAACCATGAAGGGGTGTATTGAAGGCAAGTGGATACTAAGAAATTCTACACTGGAGGTTACATACCAATGTCATTTCCTCACATCATTATTCAAGATTTAATATACATGATCCCTAGCCAGAAAGCACTGATAATAACTATCTACAATATGCATAATGACAATTATTGACCTGGGCCCCATCTTACAAAGAGTTGCGATTGATCCAAATTAATTGTAAGTCCTCCAATCAATCACAAGTTTGCAGTCTCATATCTCTTATGTACATAGTTGCAATTGATACAGGGTCCAGATGTCCAATTAAACAAATTTACAATCATACAGTCATAAAATGTCCACCTTTGAAAAGAGAAAAGAAAATTTAACTCCTTAGCTACATTATGGAAAATATATATATATATTTATCATGACCTAGCTCAATCAATCACACGAGTAAGTAAATTGATCCGGCATGATGCAATACTGAGCTTTATATTAGTACTACAACAAACGGACAAAAGCAAAAAACAAAATAACACATGTACTGACTTTTTTTGGATTATTTAATACTCGTAATCCACAATCATATTGCTGTTGCTTGAAAGAGAGTTGCTAAGTCTTTTTAATTTTACCCAATTTGCATTTCTTTGCAGCTGAACGAAGCTCTGTTTGGTCAAACATTTATAAGCATCCTTATGACCTTTGACCGAAGCAGTAAAGTCTAGTACAGTTCACCGATGGGAGCATTGGCTAGCCAAAGGTCATGTAAGAAGTGATACAAGCGGTCACTCACAGATACCTGTAACAAATCAAAGGGAAAGAAAGGGAGAGATGGTAATTCTCTGAAGTTGATGATGATGATTCCGGGATGGAATGACTGAATCTATGATGGGTAAGGTGGCATTTTGGAAAGGGAGGGAGGGGTCTGGGGGGGGGGGGGGGGGGGTCCTGAAGGATGAATATTTTCATATGCATCCTATAGAAAGCAAATTAACTTTCTACGTCATATTTAACATGTAGGAGAAGTCAAGATTCTCACAGTTCATATACATCTAATATATGTTAAAGTCTGTCTGCACTAGTTTGGCCAGGGGGGGATTAGACCTCCCTGCAAGGTCACTGACAGGTAATTATCTCATCAAATCAGCTCTCAAATAACATAAGAAAAAGGGGATCATGGGGGACCAACAGGCACCGATTAGGCATTGTTTGCTATATAGAGGGAGCAAGTAGCTATAAGTAGTGCAGTAGGGATTTAAACTTAAACATGACATAAACACTTATTGAACAATGCAAATCCTGAGTAAATAGTGTAGAACAGAGATATAGGTTATAACCAGTAATTCAGTAGGGGGTGCAATGCCTAAACTGCTTCATTACTCATATAAATGCATTTAATTCACAAGATCAATGTTGAAACCACTTTCCTCCCATACACTCATATTAGAATAATTATTCAATTGTCCACTTGTGTGCTTTAAAAAAAAAAAAAAAAAAATCTTTTTACCTTGTAAGGAGTTGGGTTGAGTGCCCTCTTGTGGTCATGCCGTAGAGAGTCTAGAGAATCTTGTACCAGCTGCTTTTTCTCCTCAAGAGAGGGCAGTGTTTGGCATAGCTGTTGGGGAAATATACCATCATCACAACAGTCATAAATACAAGCAAAGCATGGTTTCAAATAAATTTCAGACAAAGGTACTGCAGACTGAACAACATTGCTAGTATCTTAACGTTTTGGGTGGAGAGGTGTCTACTGTAAACTATTTGAGTTAAAAATAAAAAAGATTTGTTAGTATACAGATGCATTTACAGACTGATAGGAAAAGACAAAAATTTAAATTTCCTTTAGATTTACAATAGAATATTCCCCAATGGATAGCAGGTGGAATATTTATTAAAAACCTAAAAAGTTGTTATTACCAATGAAGAACACATTACTTCAATAGTATTTTCTCTACATATCCCTATATATAGATCCCATTTCATCAATTTAAGTAACTTGAAAGTCATCTGTGAACAGGGATTATTAACAAGGCGATTGCTCAGAGAACCTCAAAACTCAGCATCGGGCAACTAGTCTTCTGAATGTGTATTTGTTTGCTATAAAAAAAATTGTTGCTAATATGGTTGCTGCAAATGAATAACTTTTTCAAAAAGATATAATTGGAGGATATATTTTCAATGACTCACTTTTCCATTCTTGAGATAAAGCTTGTGCAAGACTTCAACTCGCCTAGGCTTTACATATGCTCTCTTAGATTCCTGAAAAAACAAAGATAACAGATATATTTAGGATTTCTTGATCAGCAAGAACCTTGTTCAAAACTTACATTACATCTAATTGACCGATGTATAACCTGGGTGCCCCTTGACACAAGATGAACTTTCCTTTATTTTCAGAAACAAAGCTCTGCTAAGAAATCTGACAATTCTCGTTTGGTATTCTCTTCATAACATTATCGTAAAAAACTTTCTTGAAATCAACCTAACAGAGTTCTAATTTAAACTTCTTCCAGGAAGCCTAACATTCAAAGCTATAGTCCTAATGGTGGACTGATGAATATTAATAAGTAAGAATGAGTCATGAGAGCTGAGGTATTCGTTCCAGTTCATCGTGACTTTGCCATGGACCAGTGGTGGCCTGATGGTAGAGTCGCTGCCTGGCAAGCAGTAGATGGCAGGTTCAAATCCCGCTGGTTCCAAGATTTTTTCTGACTTGTTTCAAATACAAGATTGATAGTCCGGCAGCCAAATCCAGATTATTGGCCTAACCTTGTTTTAGGGTCTATAGTTTTTTTTTCAATGGATTATGATTGCCTAAACCTTCTATTTGAAGAATCCGATTGCTGACACTCTGTCAGCCTTGAGCAATTTAAGATATGTGACGTCATACAAAATGGCCGCCAAAGTACATGATTTTTCTCTATAAATGTATAATAAATATATAATAGGGCTTTTTCTACAATTTGGGGCAACCAAATGTCTGTATCTCTCTAGGACCATCACTAAAAATTGTTTCGTGATGTTGCACGGCCATAGATGACAAGCTAATTTGCATATTTTGAAATAGCGCCCTCTATAAATATATTAATTTGGCATAAAAATAGGTGTGCCAGCCAAATGCCAATTTCTTATTTCTCAATGGATTATGACTGCCTAAACCTTCTATTTGAAGAATCCGATTGCTGACACTCTGTCAGCCTTGAGCAATTTAAGATATGTGACGTCATACAAAATGGCCGCCAAAGTACATGATCTTTCTCTAAAAATGTATAATAAATATAAAACAAGGATTTTTCTACAATTTTGGGCTGCCAAATGTCTGTATCTCTCTAGGACCATCACTAAAAATTGTTTCGTGATGTTGCACGGCCATAGATGACAAGCTAATTTGCATATTTTGAAATAGCGCCCTCTATAAATATATTAATTTTGCATAAAAATAGGTGTGCCAGCCAAATGCCAATTTCTTAGATCTACGTGACGTTAAACACATATTATATGCTTCGTATGCATGAAATAATTACGATTGTGCTGCATTTATCTTACATATTTTTTGGTCTAAATTAAGATACATGTAAAGAAACCAAGATCTACAAGAGAATCAGTGAGAAGTGATTTTACGGTACATTATTGTTCCATTCATAGGCTTTATTTAGACCAGCATTGATCCAGCGTCAGTGAATGATGATAAAGCATTTGGCATCGGTACCAGACAGATGCATGAGTTTTAACAGAAGTTACCTGGTGGATTCTATGACACAATTTCCAAGAAAGTCTACAACGGGTACCTGACAGAAATTGTCAGCCCAGACACCAACTGTAAACCAAAGTGTTTTCTGGAGTTTCATAAACGGCAAGCGATGCGATGCTTCAGGGTTGGCTCCATTGAAATAATCTAATGGAATGACTTACTCAGATAGCCTCTCAAAGGCGAACATTCTAAGTAATCAGTTTTCATCCATCTTCAACTGCGATGAAGATATGACTAGTCTGAGAGACAAAGGACGAAGCCCCTACCCAACCATGGATCACATTACTATCTCGCCACCAGGTGTTCTGAAGATCCTGTCTGAGCTTTATGTTCAAAAAGCCACTGGTCCTGACCAAATCCCAGCCAGACTTCTGACCACCAAACTGACACCTGTGTTCCCTCTATTCTTCCAAGCCTCCCTTAACCAGAGCGTGCAAACCTGATAAATGGATGATGGCTATATATATTGATCCCATCTTCAAGAAAGGTGACCGTAGCAAGCCAGATAACTACAAAGCTGTCTCTCGGACGTCAGTAACCTGTGAAGTACTGGAGCACATCGTTCTTAGCAGCAACATGAACCACCTTGAAAGCCACAACATCTTGTCTGATGCACAACATGGCTTTCAAAAGAAGCGATCCTGCGTCTCACAGCTTGTCCTTGCTGTCCTGGACCTTGCCAAAGGCATCAATGCTAGAGACCAATTGGACATGACACTCCTTGGTTTCTCCAAATCATTTGACAAGGTTCCCCATGGAAGGCTAGCTGTTACACAAGCTCCAATTCTATGGAATCTGGGAACCCACACATGCTTGGTTTTCTGGCTTCCTGAGTTACAGGACCCAGCAGGTGTTACTGGAAGGACCCATCTCCAACACCAGCCAAGTAACATCTGGCATCCCGCAAGGCAGCGTTATCGGCCAGATGCTGTTTCTCCTCTTCCTCAATGATCTGCCACGGTACCTCTCCCCAAACACAACAGTCAGGCTCTTTGCTGACGATGGCATGCTATACAGCAACATCAAGACATAGGAAGACGCCTAACGTTTCCAAGAGGATCTTGACTCACTGCAACGCTGGGAGCGTGATTGGCTGATGGAATTCATCCCACATAAATGTCAGGTTCTACATGTCACCAATAAACGCAAATCCATCATCAAATTCACGGACAGACCCTAGATGACAAAAATATAGCAAAGTATTGAGGTGTTGAGTCACAGAAAAACCTCAGCTGGAACCCACATATCAACATTATCAGCAAATACTTCAACTCCACCCGTGCCTTTCTTCAAAGAAATATCCAACCATGTCCTAGAAAAGTTAAATAATTGTGCTACGATACTCGCCTTCAACCAATCATGGAGTATGCCATCATCATAATTATATGGGACCCTAACACTCAAACAATTAGCAATCATCAAGAAGCTTGAAATGAGTCAGCGGCGCTATGTCCGCTCCTTCTGCAATGACTACTGCAGGACAAGCAAAGTAGAAGCCATCCTGAACCAGCTCAAGTGGCCAACATTACAAGAACGCAGGGTACAGGCTCAGGTGGTGATGATCTTTCGCATCAACAACCCGCTGAAAGACTTTCCACATACTTTCCTCACTCCATCAACATCCCTGCACAGAGGGCATTCCAAGAAGATAATTGTTCATTTTGCCTGAATGCTTGTCTAAAAGAGGAGCTTATTCCCGGATACAATAAGACTCTGGAACTCCCTCCCTTTGAACACCGTCAATTGTACCTCTTTTTTTAACTGCTTCAAGCAAGAGTTTCTTGCTGTGCAGCTCCTGCTATGACTAAACAGTCAAATCCTAGAGAGGCAGGTCCTGTTGCAGTTGCTGCAGACAAATTTCATGTGTGGCTGTGTTGTTGAAGCCGTGGCTAGCTGCCGTCTTTGTTGCCTTTTCTCCTCCCACTGTTCTACTCTCTTCTGATCACTCCTCTGTATACATGTCTTCACAGCGCATCTCCATTTGGGGCAGTCTGAAGCATAGGCTTCCCATTTTGTAGGGTTGATTTCACTGGCCTCCATGTCCCTCTTGCACACATCCATGAAGCGAAGGCCAGGTCTTCTAACAGTCCTGGTTCTGGTCGCTAACTTTCCCTACAAGATGTCTTTTGAAATGCGGCCGTCTTCCATACGACTGACATGACCAAGCCATCTCAGCCGTCGTTGTGATAGAAGAGCGTAGATGGTCATCATCCCTCCTTTTTGAGGACATCCTTGTTTGGAATGTGGTCCTGCCATTTGATGCCTAGGATTCGCCTCAAGTAGCGGAAATGGAAAACATTCAAACGGCGCTCCTGACTTGCATACAGGGTTCATGACTCACTGCCATACAGGAGAGTGCTGAACACATAGGCCTGGTAGATCTTCATTTTCGTGTTGGTGGTTTATAGTAAAGTGTTCTTCCAGGCCTGCTTTGAGTGTCTAGCAATCTTGGTTGCTGCCTTGCCAATGTGAACGTTGAGCTCGAGATCAAGGGAGAGGTTGCTTAATACATGGAGCCGAGGTAGGTGAAGTTTTCAACCACTTGGAGGGTGTAGTTTAATTAACATTGGAGGATTCAAAAGTCTATGACACCAAGTTGATCTACTCTTAGACTAGAGTAATAGGACTGCAGGCAAGTTGAAGATATGTCAATATCAAGAATATTTTGTAATGAAAGCTTTCACCAGGTCAAAGGCGAACTTGAAGAATTTGACAAAGGTTGATGTGTCACTTGAGCAACCTTGTACAGCCCGTTTGATGGTTGTGCTCTACTCTGATGATCTTTGGTTGGTGTGCCACCAGGGTTTCTAGAAGTCATGACGAATCGAGAGTCATCCAAAAGAGTCTTCCTTCCCACCTCACTGCTTCCCTCCCAGAAACTACTGACAACAAACTACAGTTGATCGACATCATAATACCGGTATGCGTGATTCTGCAGAATGATGAGGTGTTCAGAAATAGGCAAAAGCACAAGCTGGTCATTACCGGTCAAGATGAGGTATCTGTTGAAGTGATACCAGGCAGCGATGTCATGCCAAGGGAAGATCTTTCCATAACACATGAAGAAGCAGACAACATCATAGTACAGCAAGCGATTCAAATTGCTGCTAATGAGAAAAGGTATGTTAGGGTCCTGGCTGTTAGGGTTAGGGTCCATCATTATCTACATGAATAACTTAGAACGCCAATGATCATGGCGTCATCAAAGAGCGAACTGTTATTGACATTCCTGCCACTGTACACAAGTTAGAAGATATCATCCCATCGATGTTGGCAGGACATGCGTTGAGGGGATGCGACACTATTTGGGCATACTTTGGGATTGAAAAGGGTACATGCATTGCTGAAAGTGATGAAGCAGAAGATTTGACTCCCTTTGGACTCAGTTGGCAAGAGAGCTCATCTGCAAACATGTGTGTGGAAGCACGCCTTGCAGTCACGACTCACATCATTGGATCCTACAAAGTATGACTATATGCAAAAGAATAGGAAACCAAATCCCTGATCCCTGTCACAACTCGCACCGGACAACATATTAAGGTTAATACGGTGCACTTGTGCGAGTGGAAGCCTATGTAAATCATCACGGTGCCAATGCAACAAAGCAAAACTAGCATGCACAATTTTCTGTGGTTTTCGCGCCTCTGTCGAGTGTTATAACGATCAAACTAAAGCAGCAAATGATAGCCAGTGGAAGGTAACCATGTTTGGTCATTTTGGGTGGATATTTCGCTTTATTAAACTCCCTTGTAAGAGAGAAACCTTTTCATGAAAGGTTCATATAAAAGAATGTATTACCTCAAAATACAAATCAAATTTCGGAATGCTGTCACTGAAAACGGGCATTTATAACCATATGGTACCTCATATCTATGGGACAGAGAGCATGAAATTCTAGCTTGTTTTCTTCAAGTATTAAAGATTGCATTGTGAAAGAAACGTTGTGGAATCAATCAGAAAAGGTTGATCATCTAGCTTATAAGTATTGGTGTGTACTGCAAGGTTCTGGAATCATCAAAACGATTAGAAATGTGGCCCAGTCTTGGTAAAGTTACAAGCAATGTACACAGAAGAATGTATATGGGACTACGCGACACGTGCGCGATATCTATCAGGTCTAAATAGATATAATAATTTACCAAATATATCAATTAGTAGGCGGTTTCTCGGCAAAATTTGTATCATCACGTATTAGTCAAAACATATTCTTTCACATGATTGGTGATAAGAGCTTCCATTTCATTTTTTGAGAGGGGGGCGTTTCCAAAACTGATCTTTACCTTTAAAGTACAAAATAACAAAAAAATCACACCAAAATGTGGTGCACAATTTTTACTTATTGTATTCAGTGCGTCTGACTTATAAAAAATGTTAATTTCATGTTAGAAATTGGCATTTGGCCGTCATTTAAAATTTGCAAGTTAACGTGTCTATAGAGGGCGCCAATCTGAATTATGCAAATTTACATGCCATTTTTTATCATACAACATCGTCGATTTTTATTAAGTGATGATCCTAGAAAAAAATCAAGATATTTGACTGACATTTAATGTAGCAAAGTACTGTAAACAATTTTGTTATCATTAACTTTGGTAAAAAGGGGTATTTTGGCGGCCATTTTGTATGACGTCACATATCTCAAATTGCTCAAGGCTGACAGAGTGTCAGCAATCGGATTCTTCAAATTGATGGTCTAAGGAACTATAATCCAAAAAAAAAAAAACTATAGACCCTAAAACAAGGTATATCGTGATGGCTGCCGGACTATGAGCATGTGATCTTTATCTACTGAGTGCAAGCTAACAAAATTCAACAAGAACGAGAAAAGGACTTCTGTATCAGTAGTCACCCCTGTTTGATATGGTCACCATGTCTTTTAGTGTTACATAACCTGGATTGTCCAGGGCCCCATTTCACAAAACTTGTCATCAGTGACAAATGACAGTTTTTGTTATAAGCTACTGAAATCCTTGCTTCTGATTGGTTATCAGCAGATTTGTCACTGTTTTTTGTCATTTGTCATTGAAAAAAGGCTTTGTGAAATGGGTCCCAGATGTGAAGGACCGTTATGAAATACATTGTAAATGGCTTACCTCAAATGGATGCCTACACAGCACTCTTTCCATTGGTTTAGGGGGCTCCTCGTCCACCTGCTGCATTAGATCAATCAATGCATGACCTGAAATATATACAATATAATGATACAATTCAAAAATAGTTAAATAATGAATATTATTACCCATATCAGACATCTGAGCAGTGGTTTTACAAAATCATATTACACTTGTTGTAATCCTAAAAGAGATAATCAGTAAATATGAGACCAGTTTACCCTCTCATGACTTTACGTGTTAAAAAAGCAGGAAATAAAGTCTCATATTCACTGCGCCGTATTTTGTCATTTTCATTGCGCATCTATTATGCGTACAAGAACCTGCGCACTTTGCGCGCACTCTATTGTGAAGTAATAATCACACCAAATTAGGTACACTGTTTGCAGTGTATCAAAAATTTTGTCAAGCACTGGATGCACAGTACTGGTTTGACAAAGTTTGTTCAGTTCTATGAGATTGTCATTTGATTTTTGTATTTGCTCTAGATGTCTGATTTGGATAACAATAACAATATTGACTGGCTTAACTTTCGGGAGATAGCACATATATTGCCCTCACAAGACCCATCTTGCCCTCGTCTTTGACTCGGGGCAATATGAGTCTAGTTTAGGAAATATATGTTGCATCTCCCTCAAGGCCAGTCCATATTATATAAATATATCACATGGCTTTGCAGAAATTGTCAATATGGCAATAGGGTTGACGGCAGTTGTTACCTATATGCATGCATCAAGCCTCTCCTTACCATAAGCTTTGATATGCTAGTGGTCTTGGTTAATGTAGTTTTGTCTCATTAAACTGACAGGATTTATACAATTATTCATAAATAAGCAACTGCTCACCTTCACTGCTGAACAGTCTGTAGACGACCTTGCGACCTGGGATGGTGACCTTTGACACATCTTGGCTCAGCTTGATCCTGGGAACTCCATTGATCTGCACCAGCTACAGGTCAGAGAGGTTAAAGTTCATGGGAAATATTCAATTCCTTTAATTTGGCACTTATTTGATTTGATATTTTATTTCTTTCATTTTCATATATTTTGAAACTCACGTCATGCATATATAAGAATATCAATTATGGGTTGCTTCCAGTGTGACACATTAGGGGGTGTCACACAGAAAAATCCCTTAAAAAATCCTTTCAAGGGAGAATTTTCTAGCTTCGTTAGAGGATTTTTGATGGGATAATTGATGACAGACAGCAATCAAGAGGATAACTAAAATCCGGATAACTAAAATCCAGATTTTGGGCCTCTGTGTGACACTGCCCACAGTGTAGTTGCCAGACAGTCAATGCTGTAGGGCACTCATTAACAGAAAAAATATGATGGGTCACAGAAGCAACGCCAAGTTCCATACACCTAATACTTGCATATTCATAATCATATATATACTTATCATACCAAAATTCACTGCTTCTTTCTTTCTGTAATTTTTGTTTAATTACTGTAATTTTGTTTCTCAAATTACTGTAACTTTTAACAACTATCAATGTTCAGAGTTATTACCAGTATTCAATAAACCACCTTGTTCTGGGTTCTTAATAAAGCAAAATAAAATAAAATGAAACATGGTGCTTTCCTTCAAGAAGTTTGAATAGACAGTTAACAACTAAATTATGCATACCCTTTATACCAAGATTGGTAACTTTTATTGTGAACCAAATTAGTTGTCCTGATTAATGTTTCTTGAGAACATGACATATATTAAAGCTTACATCTGAAAGTATCCAAGAAAGGCAATAGTTTGACCAGTCCACCTTTTATTCTTGAGTTACAAAATACACACAAATATCAAATTTACTAGAGGTGTGAATAATTTAGTTGTTAACTGTAAGTAGGATTTAAATTCTATTCAATTCAAGTTCAATTCAAGGTTTATTAAAAACATGTGTCCCAGCCCAATAGCTTAATGGATATGTATACAATTAAAAGACTCATTACATATTTCAGACATAAAATAAAATACAAATTTATTCGTCAATATTGAAATATGTCGTTACATAACAAAATTGACAAATCAATTGGAGCTCTCTGACGGGCGACCTGACATGTAGGTGCACACATCTGGACCCCATCTAAAGCTTACCTTACACACACCACCAAGGTTGGGTTGCTTCTGGCAGGTGACTAGATGGGTCCCGATGCCGTATGCATCGATACCATGGCCCTGAAAGGGGGGTAAAGCATTTCAGGTGCACAAGGGATGGAAGGTAATCAAAAGGGCAGGATAGAGATGGAAGAAAAGAGCAGGAGAAAGGAGAAGGAGAAGGAGAAAACAAATGAGAAAGAGATAAGAGAGAAAGGCAGGAGGTTGAAAGAAAGGATGGAGAGGGGGGAAAAGGGTGAGTGAGAGAGAGAAGAGAGAGAGAGAGAGAGAAAGAGAGAGGAAGAGAAGACAAAGAGAGGTGGGTGGTGTGGAAAGAGATAAACAATATTTTGTTTACATGTGAGAGGGAAAGAAAAAATTAATAAAAAAAGTACAAATATTATTTAAATATATTATCTAAAATATGATTTGGTAGTATGGACCTGATTCAACATAATGGCTTTAGAGGCACATTATAACATATACCAGTATATACTGTAATCTTCAGAATATTCATGTACTCTAAGTACCCTCTATCTATACAGGTTTCTGCAAGAGAACCTTTCAAAACATTTAGAGTAGAGTTAAGAAACTCCAGCATTTTGGAAATAGTGTGCCAAGAAAATATCTACATCCTTTTGTCATAGTACAAAAAGACAACAGAGCTTGACCAACCACTGATTTTTTAAACAATGTTTCACATCCTCACAGAATACACTGACTTTGAAATAAAGAGGAAATAAGATTTTGAGGAAGCTATTCTATTCAATGAAAAACGTACTGGTATATTGAGAATGATGCAGATATACACGACAACAGTGACAGACTCCAATCAAATAAAGTAGCATGAATAAAGGCTTTATACTTTCACAGAAAATGGCATGGGTACCTTCACATAGGTGGCAAGGGTAACATCTAATTTCTTTAAAATAGGAAACTGCCACAAGAAAACTGTTAAGATACCACCAGTATTAAAATCTGCAATAACTATGAGTATAAATTATAACAACCCGTATCTCCATGATGATTTTATAATTAGTAATGTATGTTTGTGCTACTCTACAGAGAGATATATACTTGAGCATGTAGTGTACTATAATGACCCACTAGCGTGTATGTGCAATGTGGAGAGGAAAATATTATGAATATTATTATAAACTAAATTAACTGATTCTATCAATCAGTTTGATTTCAGCTTAATTATTAAAACACTAAAACCAGAAACTGTCGTGACAGGAAACATTTGCAAATTGAGTAGTTTTATTGTGTGTCAATTGTGATTCAAATATTTCACAGTATTAAACTTTAATGACTTTGAACCAATGAAGAGATTCACATATATTTCATGCATGCTAGAGTTTCTGGTTTCAAAGTAGTGAAGTGTTAAACTATTTAGGAAGTCCCTTTACGTTTTTGATACATAATTGACAGTAGCAAAATGGTTACAAAGTGAATAAAAGCATTATGTGGAACCAAAAGAAATATTAGGGCACTGTATATATATTAATGCAGGGTGAATAGAAACTTGAATTTAGAATTAATAAAAAGAGCATACATGTCATCATGTACACTAGTGAAATTGTTTAATATAATAGCACAGCAGGTGAAGTTTATCCTTATCTACAAAGTCCCAAGTTTTTAGTAAAGATTAATTAAATAAGCATGTATGTATTTGAAAGATGTATATTAACAAATTAAAACCTGTAATAAAAGATCAGTTTGATACCTAACACACACAAATGAGTGCATTTCTATTAAAAAAATGATACCCATGCAAAAGTATACTGCCATGTTACCAAATAATATACACTTCACAAAAGTATATGTCAACAAAGTTCTAGAGGCTTTGCTTCAACAAAATGTCATTCTTTTTATCTATATTTGATTGGTAACTCCACAGTATTTTGTATTTTGTGTCCTATAATAACATTTGTGTCAATGAAAATAAAATGAAATAAAAATGAAAGTATTTGGTCTGATCTAAGCTATGGGTATTTAGTATTACTGAAGACAATTGTATGATATACCAAATCGTCTGGCATAATTGGTATAGATAGGTATAGGATAAATAAGTTGGATCTGTCCTGGCATATATACATGTACACACTTTCTTCAGATCACAGATGCTTTCATATGCATAAGATGTACTGTATATATCTTGTCTCAAATGAAATGTAGTGCCTGATTAAATATATGAATCAATCTTAAATGGAACCCTCTTTTTTTATTAAAAGATTTATTCATTGTCATTTACACACTGTGTTCTAGATATATACAATGTATTTGTCAAGAAAAGTAATGAGGAAGTCAATGACTTGTGGAAATATACAATATATATGTGTGAGCTTTTTTGCATTGATAAGAAAACATCACGCTTCAAAAAACATTGTTGCCAAACCCCATCAGTGTGGCCAATCCAGACATGCAGTGACAAGTACCTTTTTTTTTCTTTGGGGGGGGGGGGGGGGGGGGGGGGGTACAAGCTAATTATTCTGTTCACCCAAATAGGAAGAAAAAAATAAGTAAACAAAATGACTGACACTGGTCAAATGAACACGTAATTGCATCATGCCTAAAACATTAAATCAGATTTGTCAAATATTTGATTTGCGGTCTCAAATTTATTTTAAAAAAAATTAAAAACATCTTTTTACAATCAGAATGTATTGTTTTTCACTAGCACAACCGACGGAGGAAGCAGAATAGATACAAGAAGGTATGTACAGTATGACCTCCATTCTAATTAGAGAGCAGGTACAATCGCTTGCAAAGGAAAAAATACAAAACAAGGGCTTTATAGCCAATTGTCCATGAGATAAAAAGGAGACATTGAATGGTAACCAATGCTTATTGAATTAAGGATAATATGAACAAATATGATAATGGGTTTAAGAGTAGGATGGCTGGGATGCCTTGATAGCCATTCTAACCAGGGGTGTGTTTCACAAAGATCCCAAGTTGAACTTAACTCTAAGTTGGACATAAATATTATGGAGAGCCATTTGTAGCCTTAAAATAAAATATGTTCAAGAGCGAAAATTCAAGTATTTTAGACTTTTTATAAATTCCACATCAAGAACATGAAATCTCCTTGATAATAGAAAATATGAATGATTTGAATCAACATTTTATGCCTTTTAAAATAACTTTTACAAAATATTTTCATAGATGCTAACGGCTTTCCATAATTTTTAAGTCCAACTTAGAGATAAGTTCAACTTAGGATCTTTGTGAAACACCCCCCAGGTGTCTGAGTATTCATTACCGGTATACAACCAAGGGTGACAGATGAGATATGCAAAATGGATGAAAATGAGATATGTTATTACAATTAGTGTAATATGGTGACATACAGGGCACTGCAAAACTATTGATCTGAATGAATGAATGAATGGAGACAGGTTCAAGAGTCTGATCTTGCAATTAGGCCTTTAAAAAAAAGATGTTGTATTGCCCTTTAGGTGCCGAAACATGGGTCAGTCGTTCAGAAATGTTTGTTTTTTTAACTCCCTCTTTGGGCTGATATTTCTCAGTTTTGAATGCTTAAAACATTTTTTTCTTAAAAAACGGTTAAAACAAAAAACTTTTTTAAACAGCCGACCGTAGATTTCAAGATTTTTGGGTGGTTGCGAAGGGCAATACAACATCTTTTTTGTTTAGGCCTTATCAGAGTGAAATGCAAGAATGAACAAAATATTGAAATCAAAGTAGAAAGGAGAAAAGAAATACTTTGCGACTATTCCCCTTTGGTTCCTATATTTTATTCTATCTGTCCATTCTTGCCTTTTCTTTGATGAATACAAGACAATAAGCTTCAAATTGTCTTTATATTATATGAGGAGGTTTATGGATTATATTTTTCTCATCACCCCATGAATAATGATTTTATCCTTTCCAATGATTTCCAATATTACTATCAGCCCAAATCAGTGTAAAAATACTCTTTTTTCGCAGGGGCTCCTTTAGAAAATGTTGTTGTAAAAGTGTGATTTTCTCACAGCGATATTTATGTACGTTATTGTTTTAACCAGAATTATGGTGGAGCTTTGGAGAGCTAAATCGCTCCCCGTTTCTGTCTACTTTTTTTGCTGGCCCATATATAAAAAACAAAAAACAATTTCAGATAATGAAAATTATCATAAATTCTGGCTCTTAGCTTGGCTAAATTGGCAAACGGAAATCCAAATTGCTTGATCATCTGCACATTAACTTTCTTTGTAGTTCCCTGCCATTCAAGCACATGAAGATTATCATTTATTTCACACACATGTATACAGGATTCTAGAACTACAAAGGGCCAACCTGCATACATCATCATGTAAACAATATACCTGCGAGAATTGAATAACTGCGAGAATTGAACTGCGAATCTTCAATCAACCAATCAGATTCAAGCTTTTTGTGTTTAATACCACGTTGAAAGGCAAAATCTGATTGGATGTTTGGGAAGTTGCAAGCAGGAGAAAGTTTTGCAAAACGACCCTGAGTATTAAAATACACTGTTGGCAATGAATAGGAGAGATTTTTAAAGAAAAGGGTGAAATCAGTGGCAACAAATGAAGGAAAGAGGAGGTGACATTAGTAAGTAGGAATGAGATTTGGGCACACTCACCTTGGCAAGGATAGTTTGTGTGATCATCTGAGGAAATGTGGACACATATGGTGCTTAGTGTGGTATGAGTGGATTAGTCATAATTGCACACAACACCGGAAGAACTGACACATATTCAAAGGGGTGGGACTATGGTCTATTTTCTTTTTTTTTACTATATTAACGAATCTCTGATGAAACTTGCCCTTATAAAACAAACCCCAATATAACTTGATCTAGAGTCTATGCACAAATGTGAGTTCTGATATCCAAGGGGTTAACCAAATATATTTTAACCATACCGGTAATTTGTTGTTGCTGGTGCTTACATATCGAAAATAAGCCCCATCATCATTTTTCCTTTTATATATACAAATGACCAGGAATAAGATTTATATGTATTTTGCTATCTCACTGAAATTACTTTTTAGTATTCACATTAACAAGTACATGCAACCCTGACTCTAGGCATAATAAATTAGCGCCACTAATATTAATTTTCACGCATGCAATTCAGTTGGCGGCTTTAAGCAACAGGTTATGGCATGATCTAAAGTTGGATATCAAAAAACAAATATTACTACCACATAAATATATTAAATTTTAAATACATGTTCAATAATTAGCAAATACAAATAAGACTACCACATGTACATGTATACAATGCACATAGCTAAAATAGTCATTGGTTAAAGGGCAATCCAACTCTGGTAATAAGTTCATTTGTATGGAAGCAAAAAAATAAAATAAACAGAATGGCGAAAGTTTGAAATAAATCGGACCAATCATAATAAAGTTTTGAATGTTTGAAATATGAGATCACTAAGTCAATGCGAATCTCAAACTGGCAGTTTAGTCAGAGGATTGTGAATACACCAGTTTACAGTTGTATCAGTGCGCATGCGCAGACAGAGGTCAGAGGTTATTGGCCCAAAAATTGGGGCCAATAACCTCTGACCTCTGGTATTTATGCGTAAATTAAGATTGCGCCCATGCAAATGATGATATGCGCGCACAACGCAGCGCGCAGGCAGTGATATCATCATAATTTGCATGGGCGCAATCTTAATTTACGCATAAATACATGACCTCTAGGTCATTGGCCTTGTTTAAAATGGCGCACACAACTGTAAACTGGTGTATTAGTCGCAGATAACTCTCCCATTTGTTGTGTTAACAAATATATCATCAAATTCTGTTTTTCTGCTATTTAAGTGCCTTCTCTCTTGGGGCACTACTCAAAATTGATCATGGGTTGCGTATCATCGTATTTCATCTAAAGAGAAAGATCCTCCTGGGTCATACTTTTTGGAAAATAAGTTTTTACTTTTTATTCATTTAATGTATTGGAACAAACGGGAAAGGTGTCCACTACTACATCACAGAAACATTACCTATTCAGCCAATTTGAAGAGCTCATATCTACAGTGATTATAACTTTCGATAATTTCATAACATTCTCATGTTTTGTCTGATCTTATTCAAAATGTCACCAGTATGCTTCTCTGATTTTTCTGCTTTCCTCTAGAGTAGTTTGCTATCAAGGTTGGATTACCCTTAAACATGAACATAAACTAAATGTGCATCAAATAAACATACACATTATGAGGGATCAATAGATGATATAACGTCAATTACTACAACCTTTTCTTGGTAGAAAAATCACTTTAATGAGGGAATATCTTAAAGTAATTATAACATTCTTTACGTGTGCAAGTGGTTCTAAGTACCGGTACAGATCATTTAACTTAATGAAATGCAAGGTTGCTGTATTTTTTCATAAATTTTTTTCTTCAACTATATGAAAATTTAAAGCTTATAGAATATTTTTGAAGCTTGGCGTTGGTGATTTGGGATTTAAAAGAAAAATATTCTGCAAAAGGATTATGAATTTCCATCATCAAAGGTGAGTGCATTAAGCACATTGTAGTGCCATTTGCTGGCATTAACATGGCTCCACATTAACTAATATGGAAGGGGATCCAAACTGAAATTGTTACACTCTGAATGCCTGAGCCCTATGCAATTTTTTTTTTTTTTTTTGGGGGGGGGGGGGGGTCCAGACATAAATTTTGGGTGCCCATGTTACCAGGACGCCTGTTAGTGTCAAACCCTGATTTAGTTTCCCTTCAGGCTAAATGTATATATGTGACTACATAATGCATAAAGGTATATCAAATGGCTCTCAATATATTAAGCCCCATGAACATCTCTCAAGCCCCAAGTGCAACATGAGCCCAAGCATTTGTAAAACAGGTTTTCTGACACCAGTAATATGAATGCACATTCATGCAGAAAAAGAATGATTCAATGCTGTGAAAACAATCTCATTTTAGATGTATGTGTTTGGAAGGCAAGGAAAATAATGGATGAATTAGAACCAATTGAAAGAATGATAATTCCAAAAGAGAGCAATGTTATTCATCTTCCACCTTCGTGTTTTAATGATATGATGACTTTACATGTTTCTAGAAGGGACTAGTTTATCCTGATTCTACTAATAAAGCCTTTGGGGGTAATGGTTATGTTATGTTAATGTCATTTTTTTCTTCTTTCATATTATCTTTTTGTTGCTGCACATTCAAAGCTTTTTGAATCAAAACAATTGCATACATATATATCTTTTTAGCTATGATCTTTAAATCACAATTCGTAAACATCATGAATCAGTGTATTTTTTACATCATTACAGGCTTTAATACCTGAACCAAGTGTAAAGTGACATGATTTGAATTTTCTGTTTTAAAAAATTAAAATATCAAAATGAAACTTTAGGTCCTTTACCCAAAACTTGACAGGTTTATCTCTCAATCATAATACAGCCTGATTTCTTTAAACACCTTTCAAAGGTTTTAAAGTTACCATCATAACAAAGTGCCTGGTGCTTAAGTTTAGAAATAGGAAGACAAAGACGACTGCATCTCCCATATGCCTCCGCCCTAAATTCATTATAGGTAATGGATAGAATTATATGTGAGGAAGCTTTTTCCTCAAGTGGTTCTGAGATATTGCGACAGCAAGTTTAAAAAACCTTTAATTTCAGAAAGTGACCCCTGTCACCTTTGACCTACTTGCCTCAAATCTAATAAAACGGTCTTCCTATGGTGATACATATTATCATCACCAAGTTTGAGGCTAATACCTCTAATGGTTCTTAAGATGTCGCAATAAGGAGGTCAATACCTTGAATTTCATAAGTTGACCTCTGTGACCTTTGACATAGTTACTCTAAAATCTAATTAGATTGTCTTCCTATGGTAATACACACTATCATCAAGTTTGAAGTTCATCTCTCAAGTGGTTCCTGAGATATCGCGCTAACGAGAAAACGGACGGACGGACAACCCGAAAACATAATGCCTCTAGGACCATCTTCAGTGGGCGGAGGCATAAAAAGATAAAAATGAATTGATATCGAAACCATACGAATCTATGAAAATCAACATGGTAAAATAAGGTGGAACAACAAATAACCAGGTTACTACAATTAAAATTAACAACATGGAATACTCACTTGTTGGTTGAGTGACAGTAATGTTTCTTCATTGATATCATTGCTGGCTACAATCATTAGTTTCTCCAACCAAGGTAAACTATATCTGTAGACAATAAGTGTAAATAAGAAAAGAAGTTGTGACAACAATCTTTTGGGATCCATGATCATCACCTGCTTGCAGTACTGTATATTGATCCCCTTCAACATACAGTAGATTTTTAGACCTACTTTTCTGTATCAAATGTGAATGGTTACGACAGGTAGTAACTTTAAATTGATTTAAAAAAAAAATTGAAGTCCAGATCCTACTCAAACCCCTTCAAAAATGATGACTAACAACAACAACAGCAAAGCAAGAATGATATTTCCTTGACAAACAAAATTGATACAGTCACTATTTACTACAGTCAAACCTGTCTATGGCGACCGCCCAAGGGAAACACAAAAAGTGGTCTTTGTAGACAGGTTCCTTTAGTACATGTCTCAATGAGAAATCATTTTCAAGGGAAACCAAAAATGTGGTCTTTGTAGACAGGTGGTCTTTGTAAACAGGTGATCACTAAAGGAGGTTTGACTGTACTTAAAGCCTTATATCAGATGATA
Organism: Strongylocentrotus droebachiensis; assembly: GCA_035222895.1. Classification (NCBI taxonomy): domain Eukaryota; kingdom Metazoa; phylum Echinodermata; class Echinoidea; order Camarodonta; family Strongylocentrotidae; genus Strongylocentrotus; species Strongylocentrotus droebachiensis. Next base: position 6,591 of record JAVYIG010016155.1, on the reverse strand, counting down.
GTAATGATAATTATTAACATCATTAGAAGGGGGAAAGAACAAGAGCTCACTCAGTTCCAACTGTCTTGAAGATATCCCTGACACAGAGGGACAGGTAGGCGAGGTCACCGCTGTCTATACGAATGCCTTTCGCCTTGTAGCCAACCTCATCCAGGGCCAGTGTGACAGCTAAGAAATTGGCAACACCACTCCTGTGAAAAACAAAAAAAATAAAAAAAATAGGGATAAGGGATTGGGGTTTCCGCTGGTAAAATAATTATGAATATATTCTATAAAAAAACAGTAATAATAATAATAATATTTAGCTTTTATATAGCGCTTAATACAATGTCTCTAAGTGCTTTACAAATATACTATTACCCCGGTCATTGGATTCAGTGCTTGCCCGCACACACTGTGTGCACAATCTCCACTTCCTGGGGAGCATTCTAGCCAGGCGTTACTGGACGCTCAAAAACTGTTTGACCAACAATGACGGTTGCATCCTACCGGGTACCCATTTAACACCTGGGTGGAGAGTAGCAAGTGCAGGGTAATATCTTGCCAAAGGATATTAGTGCCGGGATTCGAACCCTCGACCTTCGCATCTCCAGTCAAGCGCCTTAAAACACTCGACCACGACACTCCCACTAAGTAAGGTCAAGGAAATGGAATGAAAGTCCTGTCCTTATGATAATCATGCTTGTGATTCTCAATTCCATAATCCATTTGAGACAAAAAAATACTACATGTACGCGTATTAAAGCTACAGTGTTTATCAAAGTCAAAGGTTTAATAACGCTTTCTTTTTTTGATGAATATTGGGTCGATGACCACAAAGAGTGTTCTGTTAGTGAAGCATGCAATAGTGTTAGAGCATTTCAAAAAGATCAAGGTTCATTTTTTCAGGTTAAAGCCAGGCAAATAGTTTTCCCCTGTTTATACATTGCTCATCTTTTGGAAGTCGAGGAGGTTCAGCAGAGGTGAATTAATGAGAATAGACATCTTTGCTCATAAACTATAAGCTCAGAAATCTGCCATGAATCAAAATCCATCTTGGGGTTACTTTCTGACTACCCCCCCCCCCCCCCCCCCTGCCCCAAAACATCCCATTCTTGTGATTTTTCTAATTAACACAATCATTCTAGAATGACTTTTCAGGTATTATGCTAAAAACATATGGGAGTATTCAAGGCACAGGAAAAGATTTTACAAACAAACTATTCATATAAATTGCATCTGCTTTTAAGATTATCACAACTAAATACTTAATACATCAGTCACACCAACGAGACGGACCCCAGCTCGACTACAGATCAAACAAAAAATTACATTACCCCCCACTAGCCAAACATTGGTCGTTGTGCAGTAGGCCTGGAGTTGGTTTGGCGGTGTGGCTGAAGTATCAAACTAGTACTAGTCATGGGGCATTCGTCTATTAAGAATCTTGCGTCCAAAGACCACTACTCTACTGCACTATAGAGTGTTGAAGTGTGATGTCATCAAAAATCTATTTCTTAAGAATTTCTCAGTTTGTTTTCATTTTCCGAAAGAGTATAAAAAATAATGACCGAATTTTAAAAACCAATTGAATATGTTAAGTATTGCCTGAGATATGACCATCTGAATAAATAGATTTCCTATACGAACTCAGTGTTATGTTGCTCTGGTTCATAACATTACAAACCAGAGCAAAGTAACACTGAACTCATAAAGGAAATCTTTTTATTCAGATGGTCATAGCTCAGCCAATACTTAACATATTCAATTGGCTTTCGACATTTATTTTACATTTACATTATTTGTTAAGCTCTTTCAGAAAATGAAGGAAAAAAATGAGAAATTCTAAAAATAGATTCTTACGATGTCACAGCTTCGGTACTCTATTGCAGCTTGCGCCTTCCCATTATGCTCAGACTTACTTGAGTACTTCATAGGTATCCACAAGTGCCAAGAAGCCTGTTGGAAAGGCGAGTGCATATGAGATGAACGCAGCAAGCTCGCCTTCGTTTGTCTGTTCTTGGAGAACTTTGATCAGCTGACAGACCTTCTCTCGACATCGGATACAGATCTCTACAAAGTCTACAGGAGGCTTGCTCTCATCTGCTGGTTGAAGCATCTGCATATTAAAGGGATTGCTTGGTAAAAATTGTGAGAGAACAGCAAACGGTGCATTCACCAGAAGGCTCTGAGAAGACTTCATCAGCACATTTACAGCCCCTTTCAAGTGTTCGGAGCACTGAATTCGCATAAAATTTGATGGCAAATTTTACTTATGTTCTATCATAATGTGAAAGAGGATGTCATTTAAGGCACACTTCTGCAAAGATTCCCCCCCCCCCCAAAAAAAAAAAAAAAAAAAAAAATGTGTTTGGAGACCTATATTTATAAAAGAATACATAATTAGGGTTTTCTGTTGTACGCAGAAAAATTAAATTTTGTAATCTTTCATCAATATTTGACTACAACCACATTTGTTTTGAAAATCATTTTGAAAATCCTTGCAGAAGTGTGTCTTAAATGACATCCTCTTTCACATTTTGATACAATTTAAGTGAAATTTTGCCATCAAATTCTTGGGGCTCCCAACACTTTAGAGGGGCTTTAAGATGTGTATTCTCTTAAAGAGGATACACAGTATTTCCTTACCAGGATCTTATTATTAATATTTAGCCTGTACATTCATAAGTTAATCAGAAATTGTTTGTTTTCCTCATTCTACCTGATATCTTAGCACTTTTGGTTCACAATTTAACATCCACCACCTTCAATCATTATTTGATCTCACATTTAAATGTGTTTAGGAGAACCACATGCACAATTTGTTTATTTGTAATTTATTTGATACTCCATTCACAGCGAAGAGATTGACATCGAACTGAAAACAGACCAAACATTACAATATCCTGACTGGCTAAGAGTTGGTCACTTTTGGAGTGTGTTTGGATTCAGTTTTGAGGTATGACTGAGACAAAAAGTCATTGTATCTAATCTAATTTTGTCTTGTCTTCATTTTACGTTTAGTAATGTTTAAGACATACCCTGTTCTTGACTTCATCAAGCCCACCGTATGACATGACAAAGGAATGTGCGTGAGTCCCGGTGATTGGAATGCCAAACAGCTTTCCTGCTAGTACATTACTTGTTCCGTTGAAACCTGGGGTGGATTATTAAGCAAAATAAGAATCCGTTGAAACTTGGGGTGGATTATTAAGCAAATAAGAATCAATTTCCCAAAAAGAAAACAAGTTAATTAATGATTTTTTTTTAAATCCTTCATTATGACTTGGTCGATCCTCACTTTCTCCTGAGAGAAAAGCTCGACTGTCAAGTGATAATGTGGATAAAACCCTTTACACAAATCACCAAATATATAGCATCTTTATATAAAGGCTCCCCACATTTTACAATGTTTTACCTTGCCTGTCACATCTATATATTTTGAAACTTCGTACTTTTTTTTATTGTGTGAAATCTATGCTTATACGCTTGTATAAATTTTAAAAAAAAAATATGTTTTTTGATGTAAATGTGGAACAAATAAACTTTAAACTTCAATCTTACACGTTTACCCCCATAATGCTGGTAAAAACCAATTACAATTAGCATCAGCACTAGATATGTATGTATACCATGTACAGCTATCATGTATGCAATATCTGTGGCTTGCATGGCGCCAGCAGAATTGGATTGTGCAGCCATGCAATATTATGTCACCATCAAGACAATGGACTGCCAAGTGCCAATTATAAGGGCATCCATTTGGGGTTGTTCAAACCAAAATTTGCTATCATGTATCCTATGAGGCGCCGTTTGTAAAACAATTATGTAGACAAATTATATGTTATATAATCATTATTTAACAAATAATAACCATTATTTACATATAATGCAAGAAAATGTACATTTTTATTTGTATATAATTTTTTACACATTTTTTTTATTTATAAATAATTACAATTCATACTTCATTATTTATAAATAATGACAAAGTACGTTTCATTATTTATAAATAATTACAATTCACACTTTCATTATTTATATATAATGAAAAGCGTATTTCCATTATATAATATATAATGAAAAGCGTATTTCCATTATATAATATATAATGAAAAGCACATTTCCATTATATAATATATAATGAAAAGCACATTTCCATTATATAATATATAATGAAAAGCACATTTCCATTATATAATATATAATGAAAAGTGTATTTCCATTATATAATATATAATGAAAAGCACATTTCAATTATATAATATATAATGAAAGGCGTATTTCCATTATATAATATATAATGAAAAGCGTATTTCTATTATATAATATATAATGAAAAGCACACTTCCATTATATAATATATAATGGAAAGCACATTTCCATTATATAATATATAATGAAAAGTGTATTTCCATTATATAATATATAATGAAAAGCACATTTCAATTATATAATATATAATGAAAAGCGCATTTCCATTATATAATATATAATGAAAAGCGCATTTCCATTATATAATATATAATGAAAAGCGCATTTCCATTATATAATATATAATGAAAAGCGCATTTCCATTATATATTAAATAATGATTGTGTATGCAAATGGCAATGGTTGGTAACGCCCATAATATGAATATTCATGAGCTTGACTGCCCATCTTATCCTCTATTCCAGGCACCTTTCCATTTTGTGTTCTTTGTGCATTCTTATCAGAAATCCTACGAGCGGTAAATAAGTCTTTGTATCACTATTCTCCTTCTTATTTGTATGCAGATTTGGGTATAATGATTGATAACGGTAATCATCATCATTATTTTAATAAGAATTTTTTCTATCTGTGATGGAAGTTTTTATGTACGATTGCCTGATCTGAAGACAAGACTTTCGCTGTATGCATATTTAATATATGACGTCACCCACACAGAGTGAGGGTTCGAGGTTTTCTTTGAAAGTTTGATGGTGAGTACAGCTGTAATTACGTTCAAATCTCGTAAATTGAATCATATTTATAAACATATCTAACGATAGTATGAATCTGCTGATTTGTCTGTACATTATGAAGTGGTTTAAAATGGTTATATCTGATGAATTTAGGAGTAATTTACACTCGAACTTTTGATGCGTTATTTATCGTCGTGAGAAATATTTCAGCTCGATTGCCAGTCACTCCTTGATCCTTGGCCCAAACTTTCGGGCGAGACCCTCTCTGCAAATTAGATACGCGAGAAAGGTTCTATAGGCAGCTGGCAGATCACTTCACTCGCACTAGCTGCATCAATGATCCAAGCTTTTTGTTACTTTTAGGTCCAACTACTTTCATAGTTTGGTCAGAAAGAGGTTAATAGCTAACACTAAAAAGCATGGTCACAGTTGACATGAGTACATGTAGTTGACATGAGTTGTGAACAAGCGCCAAAATTTGGACCAGATACCGAGATAGTAAGTTAGACGAGTACGAGAGTAGAAAATTTGAGGCCTAGGCCTACAGACCAGTAAATAATTGGACTACCTGTGAACAGGCGCGGATCCAGGATTTGTTAGGGGGGGGGGGCCCAAATTTGAAATTATGCAAGCCAAATATTGGTACGAGATAGTGACACCGGCAGTGGCGAAATGAGCAAAAACAGGGGGGGGGGGGGGTACTAGGCGGGGTGGTAGACACAAAAATTTGCACCACCCCACTCTTACATGCAGGCCCCGCTAAACGTTTCTCTAAGTAGGTGGGGGGGGGGGGGGAGGTATTTAAGATCAGGTAGAGCGTTGTGTATAAGGCCGAAGAACCTGCGGGGGTCAAGGGGTGGAACTCCCAGAAGCTCGGGGGTATAGGCATTTAATTACGGTCAGATGAGCATATAAAGGCAAGGGCCTTTGCCCCCCCCCCCCCCCCCCCCCCGAACTACAACTTGTTGGCGGGAAAATTGCAACTGATATCCCCCTTTATTTCTTCTTCCTCTTTGTTCCTTCCCTTTATCCCCTCTTTACTTTTTTTCTTTCCCTTTCCTTCCTTCTCTTTTATTTTTTGATGGGGGGGATGGGGAGAGGTTACAGCTGGGAGGCAAGGCCCTTTCGGCCCCCCGATCTCCTTCTTTTCCCCCTTTTCTTTTCTTCTTCCTCTTCTTTCTTTCCCTTTCTCTCCTTTTCCCCTTCTTTTCCTTCTTTCTCTCTCTCTTTTTTTTTTTTTTTTTTTGCGGGGGGGGGGGGGGGGGGGAGGGCCAAGGCCCGCTCATCCCCCCTGGGATCCGTGCCTGCCTGTGAATGTGATACTCGTAGTCGTACAGAGACTTGTAGCTATCTAACAAATTAAAACACGATCCCCCCCCCCCCCCCAAAAAAAAAAAAAATATTCAGTCTAGACTACATCGTATAGTATACAGGGGTACATGTACGTATAGTGGTGCCTGTGTGTTGCTTAAACTCTTTGTTGGCTTAATAGCCTAATTTGCCTCTACTCTAGGCTCTATCTTTGAATTTTTGTTTGCTGTAAATACGATTAAGTTTTCTCTGTCATATATAGATCTAGGTCCATATCTATTTTGCGTTTTTTCAATTTGATAGAATGAACAGTTACGAGACATGGATCTAGATCATCTAGAGGCTGTAGATCAAC